>JAKCWB010000057.1:0-46236 GCA_022388445.1 Zophobas atratus | reverse complement strand
TCGGGGAAAATTCGGCAAACTTGTTGCAATCGTATCTAGTAAAGGGCAAAAAACAACACCAGGGTTTTAGTTCTTTCAAAACTAGAAAAATTCTCACTTATTAAAACTTTCTCCATGTAGACATACAGGAAGCTACAAAAAAAATGTATCAGGGGTGTCATAAACCACCCAAAAAATTGAAGACGGTATGCAGCAATAAAGCATTAAAACTCATATAAGCACCGGTTCCCCGTAGCTGGTTTTTAATGTGCTCGTAGATCAGTTTTTTCTTGTGTTATCCGGCGCGAAAAACAAGAGTCTTCCATCAGTTACGTCACGTCTACTTATTTAGTAATCATAATTAGAAACCATTAAATGAGGCATAAATTTATTCTGTGCTATAAATCACGCGGTCTTGCAGCAACATTTTAATTTAGTAGCACGGTGATCCGGGTTCTGTTTTCGAAACTGTTGTTTTATACATTTTTGTGGTCCCGGGATCAAAGTCCTTGCGCTTCATTCTGAAAATCCAGTTTAATGTCAATTGCGCACTCGGGAACAGAACATACTCGCGTTATCCAATAACCCGATCTCTGCCTCAGCCGGACTCGATCCAGCTGCAGCGAATATTAATTTCCAATGGTCCGGTCGCGCAAATACCAGTAGCGCAGCGTGTGCAAGTCCTGGGGCGTTTTCGGCCGCTGCCTGTTGTCAAAGAAGCAAGTTCAACGACACCGTTCTAGACCATTTACGAATGGAAAGAAGAACAGTCGCGCCCGTAATAGTTGCAATTGCCCATCACTTTCTCGTAGGTAGTTTTTGGAAAAATGGTCCGGGAACTGGGGTTCGTGGATGCGCGACTCCGTTTCCGAACCTGTTTTCTCTAGTCGCGAGAATTCGCATCAAGGTGGAGTTATTATCCCCTATTACGAATTTATTTCGTCCCATAAATTGCGCGTTTTACAGCCGGACTCTCGTTACCATGTGATAATGAATGTTTTGCTGGCGGAGTTGTATCATTTCGAAAATGGCGACGTTATGCCCATTTTTATGCACCATAAAGACGCCCTTAAAGGAGAGATTTATGGGTGCACACGCAATTAAACAAAAAATCGCAATATGGCGTTGTTAACATTTGGACGGGTTGGTAGATTGATCGTACGCTGCGAGGACATAAAAACACAATTAGAGATAGCATATCGCTTTCTTAATTCGATTCCGGCTTCCAGATTTTTTACATGCTTTTAGCGGAGGGCGCAAATGAGAAAATGCTATTTTCTTAACAACGCCGCGGATGTAATTATAATCGGTTTGACTCGCTTCGGTCCGAATTTTTTATTGGCGAAATAAAACGTTCGGACGGGGCGGGGACACTCTGATTAATTAGGTTTTAGTACTGCGGGAATGGGAGAGCAAAAGGAAAAGTGTGCTTTTTCGGAATTTTGCATACTTTTATCGTTTAACATCGTGAAGGATTGGTTGATATCGTGCTTTACGACGTCTCATACACATTCATTGTGGCGGACTTTATGGGGGATGCTAATGAAGTGATGCCGTTACGGTCCTGCAGAGGTTGGTTTATTTTAGAGTACACGAGAATTAAAGTATTCAACTTCTGGGATTGGCTCTTTCAGGATCAGTTATCTAGAATTGATCACTTTTGATTGGCTTTGGCCAGGTCTGGTCTGATTTGATCTGGTTTGATTTGGTCTTGTCTTCTCTGATCTACAGGTCAGATCAAATCAGATCAGCTCAAGTTAGATCAAGACAGGTCATGTCAGATCAAATTCTGGCTAATTTAGCAACAACAACGCAAACAAAAGTCATTTTAGCCTTAATCTTAAAACTAATTCAAACTTAGTGTTAAATAATTTTAAAGAATTCTATAATATTTCACAGTACAATAATGTAAGTAATAGTATGGGTCGGCTTCTAGACTTGGTTTTTTCTAACTTGCAGTGTAGTGTCACAAAATCTGAAGATCCGGTTGTAAAAGAAGATCCTCTTCGCCCAGCGCTTATTGTTGAATTCTCCTTAACTGATAAAATGTTTAAAGAATTTTGTATGAACTCACAGTCTAAATCTTTCAACTTCAAAAAAGCGAACTATCCATTAATGTATGATCTCCTCTCGAAAATTGATTGGTCTTTTCTTGATGATATATCTGATGTCAATACTGCTTGCGAATTACTTTATAAAACGATTTATGAAATTTTTGAGTGTACTATCCCCAAATATCATTTCAAAAGTTATCATCATAAATATTATCCTCCTTGGTTTAACACTGAAATCCTAAATTGTATTCGTAATAAATCTTTAGCTCATCGCAAGTACATAAAGCATAAATCTACACATTATTACAATATTTTTAAATACCATCGATCTCAACTAAAAATAATGATTAAGAATGCATACAAAAATTATATGTCAAATATCGAGGATAAACTGCATAGAGATCCAAAAATGTTTTGGGAGTATATTAACAACAAAAAAGGCCATTCGAGAATCCCCGGCTTAATGAAATATAATAATGAAGAACTCGACACTCCGAATACAATTGTTGAAGGTTTCGCAAATTATTTTAATGGAGTCTACAAAAATTCTAATTCCAACACAACTGCCAACAACTATGAAATCAATCCATCGCTACTAGTGAATATCAATAATATTTCACAAAAAGAAATTTTATCTGCTTTAAAAAGTTGTAAAAATTCGCTTACAATGGGACCTGATGGCATTCCAAGTTTTCTGTTACGAGACTGGGCGCATATTTTTGTAGATCCTTGCTTCCGGTTATTTCATAAAATATTAAATTCTTCCACGTTCCCAAATATCTGGAAAAGAGCAACTATCTGTCCAGTATACAAAAAAGGAGATGTAGCAGAAATAAAGAATTACACGGGTCTACAAAAAAAAATCGCAGTCATACCCTTTTTGTCTTTTGGGTATAAATGAGTCCCTTGTATCCTAAAACTTCTATAAAAATGATTTTTGCCATTTGTGCACGTCTAGTTTAATTTTTATTGGAGTCCGAAATACGAAAAAACACGATTTTAACACTTTTCAAAAAATAATACCTTGCCCAATAATAATAATTTTTATGAAATAATTAGCAAATTTTATTTATAAGGATTTGAATAAATAGTTTTAATTAATTTTAGATGCTTAAAATCGTTTTCTTTTTGCTTGACGACTGTAACAATTCGTTAAACACTCCCTTTTCAGGAACTAACAATAATCTCCCATTGTTTATCCTGATCCCTTACTTCGAAACCGAGATATTGGTGATATATCAATTTAATAATATGAGATATATGCAGACGTTGACATTTTATAGCATATTGACCGCAGATGTAACAAAATACATTAGGGTTGTTCTTACACATGTACAATTGATTTCAAAAAAAAACGGGACAAATGAAAGTGACATAAACGTCATATTCCCATTGCTTTTCGATCTATGAGCACCTGATTTACTCATCTTTTCCCGTTTTTTGTGAAACCAATTGTAAGTGCGATCTTTTTTTAGTATTACACTCATTTTGCAAAATTACACACAACGAGAATTGTGACGTAACTTCTAAATGTCATTTAAATTGTGACACATGCCACCTTGACTAAATCATCGAATCTGATTTTTTCAACTCGTGTAATAAGGGCAGTACAGATGCACGTTTTATGTGAAAAATGGCAATTTTACGATATAAAATTACGTGTAGCACAAAAATGTGACGTGATGGAAAAATTTGGAGAGCAGATTTGAAATCTACATAAAAAACTGCATTAAGTGCACACATTTTTATTGAAGGAGTATTTTGGTTGTTGACCAATGTTATAGACCTATCTCTCTTCTTTGCAATTTTTCCAAAGTTTTTGAATCTATAATTTATAAACATATCTATTCCTCAATTAAAATGTTTTTGTCGCCTCACCAACATGGATTTATGGAGAAACGTTCCACAATTTCAAACTTAGCCTGCTTTACACAATTTACGTCCAAAGCAATTGATAATCGTCAGCAAGTAGATACTATTTATTTTGACTTTCAGAAAGCGTTTGATCAAATTGATCACTTTATACTACTCGACAAATTAAAAAGATTTGGTTTCTCAGAAGGTCTTTTAAAACTTTTTGAATCATACTTATTTAATCGTGAACAATATGTTAAATATCGCAATTACAAATCGAATATTATTAAGCCCGCCTCTGGTGTTCCACAAGGCTCTAACCTCGGCCCCTTGCTTTTCCTACTTTTTATAGGTGATCTTGGAGACGTTATTTCATGTCAGAAATTATTTTTTGCAGACGACCTTAAATTGTTTTTAAAAATTACCTCAACATTGGACTGCCAACATTTACAACAAAATATATGTTCAGTATGCGACTGGGCTTCCAAAAATAGATTGTCGTTAAACAAAGATAAATGCTTTGCTATGACCTACTCTAGAAAAAAGGAGAACATCATTTTTCCCTATCGAATTGAAAACAGTTTAATAAATAGAACTGAAAGGATTAAAGATCTAGGTATACTCTTTGATACTAAACTTCAGTTTATAGAGCACATTCATGAGATGGTATCCAAAAGTTTTAGAACGTACGGATTTATCTACAGAAATTGCCGAGATTTTACTTATACACGAACCTTGTGTTCTCTATTCTTTTCTCTGGTGCGATCACAACTTGAATACGGAGCTTTAATTTGGTTCCCAATATATCAGATTCACATTCAACATATTGAACACGTCCAACGTGTTTTTTTAAAATTCCTATGTTTTCTACTTGATGGTACTTACCCAGCAAGAGGCTATGACCATTCTGCTTTACTCTCAAGATTTGACTTTTTACCTCTCCACTTAAGGAGAATTATAATAATAATAAAATTTTTAATACATCTTATAAATAATAAAATAGACTGTCCGTTACTTTTAGAACAACTCAATTTTTTAATTCCAAGGATTAATACTAGACAAATTAACATATTCTATTGTGAATCAAGCAGGACCAACGTATTAGTAAGATCGCCTATTGCATTAATGTGCGAATTATTCAATGATATTGCCGCCTATTGTGACATTTATAGTGACTGTATTAAGTTCATTACTAATTGTATTGAAAACCATTTCTGTTAAATAGGTTTATTTTTAGTTTTTTATTTCTTTTTCTCTTTTTTAGGGTTTTTTGGTTTGTAATCAATATTATAATTATTTTGTTATCTTTATGTATTCACTCTCACTCTATTATTCAATTATTTGTCAATATTTCCTGTAACTGGGTGTAAATACCGCAGGAAATAAAGATTTATTATTATTTATTATTATTATTATTATTATTTTAAATTTGTTAAGTAGCAATCGACAATGATGGTCTACAATTTCCAGGAGGTCAGAATTACGGATAGTAGGGGATCTTGTTGTATATGACCGGACAAAGTAGGAATCAGAAAAAAGGAAGGCATGAGAAAAACGCTTTAGTCACCAGGACCATCACTCTTCCTCCCCTTAAGTCTTCCGTCTCGAAAATTTCTCAACGAAAGATTACAAATTAATTCAGAAACAACAACAAATCGCCTCTTGCATCGTCGACCTTACATAACCGCGATTTGCATAATGACGGCCGCCTTAATTTATGAACCTTTTGAACCGCGAGTGATTTCTCGGACTCGTTCAAGTACCGCCGACTTACTTTTCGCAAGTCATTAGCATCTCCTCCGCACAGACGGGCAGACGCCTCAAAACGTTGCGACTCCTAGAGACACCGACATCAATATTCATCACTCGGAATTGGATAGTACGTATTGGTGCTGCGATAATTAATGCCAGTGGCCGATCTTCCTCGCGACCATCTGTAGAAAGTCGCCGTAGAAAAAAAAGATTTATGGAGAAGCTCGATTGGCGAACTTCTTCCATTCGCGACGAGCGGTGGGCGGCTTTCGGATTAATCAGCGCTATAAATGATACGAGGACCGAGTGCGAAATTGAAAAAAAAAAGGTTTCCGGTGTCTGGAAAAGCGTCCATTTCGCAAACTGGGTCATCCAGCAGACAATAATGAGCGCGGAGCATAACTTCCCAGCTAATATGTTATGTAGATTGATCCCCCTACTGTTCCATGCTTCTATCGTCGAACGCAATTATTTCGAGTGCTCCAAGTAGCCTTGAATTAATCAAAACAACATGTCCACAATGCATATCACTTTAAATTAATACCAGAGAAGAGTGTTATGCAATAAATTACAATTATAAACAATCAACTAATTGCACGATCCCTATTCGAGCATCACAGATCCGAACCACACACCTACACTTAACCCAGTTTGGCCAATTTCGGATTTGCATCTCGAGAAAAACAAACAAGAGTAACATTTTCGGCGCGAAATGCCACGGACAAGCCTCGACACACCACAATCGCCACCCACGACGGGTACGACGACGAAAACATTGCCAACCATTATGCATCCCCTTCAAGAAATATGTGACGTCATCAGGTGGTCCAGCTGGCGCAACTCGGGTTCGAGTGTCCCGATTATTGTTATTTGTGGACATCAGCTGACCTCCGATCCGTACTAATCGACCATGCGGACCGGTCGGATTACCATAACAAGCGACTTTAATCGCGGTGGTTGTCATCACGGCTTGTTGATAAACTTTGGCACCGGCGTGTTCGTTTCTCGTGTGCGAGGAAGACGAAAGTAGCTTTTTTTGCTCGGTTTTCTGATAGCCAAAAATTGGATAATTTAGTGTCTAATCTCATTTAAAACGTGCTTCTGACTTGTTCGATCTTAACGTATTCGGGTTTATCTAAGTGTGTCATTTTTTGCGGGCTCATTTACATAAACGATTGCTGTGGGCTAGGCGAGAAACGTTTTAGGAAACTTGTGTCATTTTTAATGTGGCTAAAGAAGAACGGAAGTTTTTTATAAGCTGAATGGTCGTTTCTTCTTCTTTTTTTTTTAATTTTCGATGAACGCAGACGAACAGTTATTATTTAGTTTGGTCTAGACTTGGCCTCAAGGGAACAATTAACGATATTGCAGCGTCAGATTGCACGGTTTAACCTCGTTTCTGCAACAGGTCATCAATTATTCGTAATTCGATTTATTTTTGGGAAAAATCGTCCCACAACAACTAGTTGCCTGTTAACGAGAAGTTAAGTTCCAGATAGTTATCCAAACAAACTAATAGCGGTGATAGCATCGGGGGTTCACGCCAAAGAAATGTATCATCGCCTTATCGCTTCATTCCGTCGATTTAAAATTAAACTTCCACGCTTTGATCGCTCTTTGTGTTCGATTTTTTCTTGTTCGCGACGATAAATTGTGGTGTGCGGTTACAACGCCCGCTTTTGATCTCGATCTAATTAACTTTATGAACTTCAACAGCTGGGTTGTGGCTTCCCCAAAGGATTCGGGCGGCAATTGCCGATTGACAAGTCCGCTTTTTTTCTAGTTTGCGGCTCGTTAGTCTTGCTTTCGACGGGTCGAGGGATTCGTAGTCGAGAAAGAAGCCGGAGGAAAATTGTGATCAGATTTTTGACTGGTCTAACGAGCAAGGAAAAATTAGAAAAAAACCGGAGAGCAAAAACGTCGGTGGGCGTTTCCTGTATTTTGTGTTGTCCGAAAACGCTCCACCGCGACCTAATTATTCAAATTTAATCAAAGTAAGAGCTAATGGTGCAAAAAAAGCGTCCCCGACTCGATGTAAACAATGCGCTATAAATATTTTTTCCCTAATTGGACGGTCGTTAAAATCGAGTCCTTGAGTAAATCAAACCGCGGAATTCTCTTCTTGCGGTGGCAAGCGACCAACGCATCGACATAATAAGACGTCTAGAACGATCCAGCACTAAACAATATAATCCGAAGCGTATTTACAAAGATCACAATATGCAAAGAAGATAAGGAGCTAAGATGTTTGTCCTCGGTGTTCGAAAACAAGGAGCACGCCGGCTTATGCAACGCCGAGCTTTATTTCAACAGACTTTCCGGGCATGCGATTGCGATGCTCTTCCGAGTTTTACGCGGATTAAAATCAGGAAACGAGGAAAACAAAGTGAGCAATCACTCTTTGTACCTGTTTTAATCCGGGACACTTTGTCAACGTGATATTTACAAAGGAAATGACTTACCGGCCGCTGTTTACGGACGGAGCGGGGGGGAAAAGTGACCTTTGGAGGTGCGCTTGTGCTTTTTGCATTTACCATCGGAATTAGTGGCCGTGGTGCACGGCGAATTACTGAATTGAAACGGAGAGATTCCACTTGCATAAGCGAAAATCACACATTTTGACGCTTTTTGGCCTTTCACGGGTCGTGGGATACGAAAATTCGAGCTTGTGTTGTTTTAAATTTTTGGGTAATTTATGGCATGGCTAATTTTTACACGATGAGAAACTGTCAATCAAAGCAAGGCGGTTTGTTGCTTTCCCAGAGTCGTCCAACAGATTTCAACACGACTGAGCTGCTCTGTTGGGGTTTGAATAACCGCAAAGAATTTTGCGAAGGCCATAAAAGTAGAACAAAGTGCTGACCTTGTAAGAAGAACAATAATCTACAAAATTAAAAAAACAACTACTCCTATATGCTAACAGTATTTACAAAAAATTAAATTATGACAATGAAAGCGATTTCTGCGTGTTTTGTTTGTGAAAGAATTTGAAAAAATCTTGGGACACAGCTTACTTTAAGATCTTAACAATAATAATAACAATGATGTATTAAGACATTTGCAGTAAATATTAAGAATATACAGGGTGTTTCTTTTATTTGATACAACCCCCGTAACTTTTTTATTCTTAAAGATAAACCTGTAGTTCTTTGAGCAAATGTATCATTTTAAAAGATCTATGTGATGGCAACCTCATATTTATATTAACACTTCCGGTAGAACCGGAAATGACATCAACTTTTTTTTTTATGGAACACTAGGTATATTTTTTCATAAATGGAAAGAATGATTTTTTCTAAAAATCAAAGGCAACCAATATTTCTAAAATCAATACTTACAAAATTATTAAATAAAATAAACGAAAAATTCATATTAATTGATGACAATCTATTAGCTTGAAAAATTGACACTCATGTCATTTATTCACATAGGTGATCTTTTAAAATGGTACAAATTTGGTCAAAGAATTATATGTTTATTTTTTAAAATAAAAAAATTGGTCTAAAGAGTTTAGACAGTACTTCCCTCGCTGTCGGAAACTTGACGATTGCATGCCTATTGTGTTTTTTTTCTCATTACATTTTTGTAGTGGGAATTTAAAAAAAAATTGCGATGACGTCATCAACATTTTTGCAAGGACACGTATATCAGTTGGGACAGATGTAGTGTAATACTAAGAATAAAATTATTATATTCTCAAATTTTCGGGAAAATGAATTGGGTCGTTTGAATATTGATTTGTAATAATCAATAAAATAACGAAACAATTTACTCACGTATACCTACGTATCAGAGGAAACTGAAAATCGTGTATGTATAAACATTGTTAATTTAAGATGACAGGCGTAACAGCATACGTGAGAGCCAAACACAGAAACTGTAAACAAAACGACCGTCGGTTTTATTGCTTCGACTTCCGCTTATTATATAAAACATTGGGTTTTATTTTAATTCTTGACGGTGAAATTCACAATTGGTTGATTATAAACATGTCTATTTCACATTCGCGGAATCAAGTGAACGCATAAAACAAATGCAGGTCTGTAATGTTAAAGTCGATGTAAATAAGCGTGCTACCCTTATGTTTCAACCGAGTTTTTCCTTTAACAAATTTTGTGTCTACCAAATTGGGTTGGTTGGGGTGTAATACTAATAATAAGTGTTGCCTTTAATTTAATCAATAAAATAAATTGACTTCATTAATTTTTTTGAACCACCTCTTAAGAAAATCTAAAAAATATGAATGGAATGATAAATCACAAGTACAAACTCATCATATTTTTTGCATTTTAGATAGGATTTATTCAGCAAAATTTAAGGGTGACGTCATCAATTTTTTTAGGAGGGATGAACAAATACATTTTGAACAAAAGTTTACCATGCTTATAATAACTTTAAAATATTCCCAAGATTTCAAAGCATTCGCTTTTGTAATTCCTGATTAAATCGATAAAATAAATTCACGCCTTCATTAATTTTTTTGAGTCACCCTGCATATGCAAATCCAAAAATATGAATGGAATGATAAATCACAAGTACAGACTCATCATATTTTGTACATTTTAGATACGATTTATTCGGAAAACTTTTGAGCTGACGTCATCAGTTTTTTGTAGAAGATAACCAAATATATTTTGACTAAAAATTTATTATGCTCTTTATAACCTTAAAACATCTGCAAGATTTCAAAGCATTCGGTTTTGTAGTTCCTGATTAAATCAATAAAATAAATTTACGCATTCATTAATTTTTTTGAGTCATTCTGTATATGCAAATCCAAAAAATATGAATGGAGTGATAAATGACAAGTACAGGCTCATCATATTTTGTACATTTTAGATATGATTTATTCGGCAAACTTTCGAGCTGACGTCATCAAGTTTTTGGAGGGGATAAGCAAATATATTTTGACTAAACATTTATTATGCTCTTTATGACCTTAAAACATCTGCAAGATTTCAGAGCATTCGGTTTTGTAGTTCCTGATTAAATCAATAAAATATATTTACGCATTCATTAATTTTTTTGAGTCACCCTGTATATGCAAATCCAAAAAATATTAATGGAGTGATAGTTCACAAGTACAGACTCATCATATTTTGTACATTTTAGATATGATTTATTCCACAAACTTTTGAGCTGACGTCATCAAGTTTTTGGAGGGGATAAGCAAATATTTTTTGACTAAAGATTTATGATGCTCTTTATAGCCTTAAAACATCTGCAACATTTCAAAGCATTCTGGTTAGCAGATTAAAAATTAAATTTCAAAATGTTGTTTTATAATTTTGATTTTTTTCCAAAAATCTGGACGTTTCGGGTGAAAAGTCGATTCAGAGTTGTAAACTACATGTGTAGGACTATGTTATTTTATACAATTGAAAACCCATTTACTATGTACAATTTTGAAGTGACGTCATCGCTTTAGTGGTGGGGATGATTCGACAAATTTTGGTTAGCGTTTTACCATCTACATGATATTCTTAATATAAGTACAAAATTTCACAACAATCGGTCGAGTACTTTCGGAGATTATCTGTCTAATAAAAATCCGTGACAACAGACGGACAGACGGACAGACGGACAGACGGACAGACGGACAGACGGACAGACGGACAGACAGACGGAAATGGGAGACCTATTTCTTCGTCTTCTAGGGGTCATGAAAGATCGAGAAAACGTAAAAGTAGAGAGTCGGCCGACGGACTCGATTACAATACTTCCTTTGCTTACGCTCGGGAAGTAAAAATTACGGGGGTTGTATCAAATAAAAGAAACACCCTGTATATTCTTAATATTTACTGCAAATGTCTTAATACATCAAATAAAAGAAACACGTGGTATAACACAGCTATGTTGTGAGTACTTGTCTACACTGGCAAAATAAGAATAATTGCAAAAATCCCGGGGGCCTCTAGTGTTTTCTTTTAGAATAGTTTTAAAAGAATCTCGGGAACTCCTGATGTTTTATTTGAAAACAGTTTTAAAAGAATCTCGGGAACTCCTGATGTTTTTCTTTAGAACGGCTTTGAAAAAATCTCGAAAGCCCTTAGTGTATTATTTTAAAATGGCTTTAAAAGAATCTCAACGGTTCCTGGTGTTATTTTAAAGTGCACTTGAAAGAGTCTCGGGAGGACCCTGATATTTTATTTTGGAACGGACTTGAAAGAGTCTGGAACCTCTGATGTTTTATTTCGAAAGAATCTCAAAGCTCCCTGATGCTTCATTTTAGAACGGTTTTGAAAGAATGTCTGGCGTTTTTCTTATTTTATTTTAGTACCATTTTGAAAGAATCTTGAAGCCTGCTCGAGTTTTAAACGATTTTAAAAGAATCTCGAAGGCTCCTATTATTTTCTTTTAGAAAGGATTTGCAAAAATCTCAATGGCCTCAGGTGTTTCACTTTAGAACAGATTTGAAGAAATCTCCAGGACTCCTGGTGTTTTATTTTTGAATGATGTTAAAAGAATCTCGAGGGCTCCTGGTGTTTTATTACAGAATGAATTTGAAAGAGCCTCGAGGCCCTCTGATGTTTAATTGAAAACGGTTTTAAAAGAATCTCGGGAATTCTGATGTTTTACTTTAGAAAGTCCTTGAGATTATCTCGAAAGCTCTTAGTGTATTACATATTTTAAAATGGCTTTAAGGGAATCTCGAGGGTTCCTGGTGTTTTGTTTTCGAACGAACTTGAAAGAGTGTGGGACCTCTGATGTTTATTTTGAAAGAATCTCGGAGGCTACTGCTGCTTTATTTTAGAATGAATTTGAAAGAATTTCAAAGGCTTTATTTTAGCACGGTTTTGAAAGAATCTCTGGTGTTTTTCTTATTTTATTGTATTTTATAACTGATATGAAAGAATTTCGAGGGCTCCTAGAGTTTTGAATGGTTTTAAAAAAATCTCGAAGGCTCTTGTTATTTTTTTAAGACTCCTGGTGTTTTATTTTTGAACGGTTTTAAAAGAATCTTGAGGGTTCATAGTGTTTTATTTTAGCATGGATTTGAAAGAATCTCGAAGGCTCCTGGTATTTCATTTTAGAATGGACTTGAGAGAGTCCCCCCCCTCCCCCCGATGCTTCATTTGAAAACAGTTTCAAAAGAATCTCGAGAACTCCTGGTGTTTTATTTTACAACGACTTCGAAAGAATCTCAAGGGCTCCTAGTGTTTTATTTTAAAATGGCTTTAAAAGAATTTCGAGAGCAGACCTCTGCTGTTTTGTTGTAGAACAGATTTGAAATCATGTCCGGAGTTGCTGGTGTTTCATTTTTAAATCGTTTTGAAAGAATCTTAAGGGCTCTTAGTACTTTATTTTAAGATGACTTTGAAATAATCTCAAGGGCTCCTGGTGTTTTATTTTAAAAAGAACTTAAAAGAATCTCGGGAACTCCTGATGTTTTATTTGAAAACAGTTTTAAAAGAATCTCGGGAACTCCTGATGTTTTTCTTTAGAACGGCTTTGAAAAAATCTCGAAAGCCCTTAGTGTATTATTTTAAAATGGCTTTAAAAGAATCTCAAGGGTTCCTGGTGTTATTTTAAAGTGGACTTGAAAGAGTCTCGGGAGGACCCTGATATTTTATTTTGGAACGGACTTGAAAGAGTCTGGAACCTCTAATGTTTTATTTCGAAAGAATCTCAAAGCTCCCTGATGCTTCATTTTAGAACGGTTTTGAAAGAATGTCTGGCGTTTTTCTTATTTTATTTTAGTACCATTTTGAAAGAATCTTGAAGCCTGCTCGAGTTTTAAACGATTTTAAAAGAATCTCGAAGGCTCCTATTATTTTCTTTTAGAAAGGATTTGCAAAAATCTCGATGGCCTCAGGTGTTTCACTTTAGAACAGATTTGAAGAAATCTCCAGGACTCCTTGTGTTTTATTTTTGAATGATGTTAAAAGAATCTCGAGGTCTCCTGGTGTTTTATTACAGAATGAATTTGAAAGAGCCTCGAGGCCCTCTGATGTTTTATTGAAAACGGTTTTAAAAGAATCTCGGGAATTCTGATGTTTTACTTTAGAAAGTCCTTGAGAGAATCTCGAAAGCTCTTAGTGTATTACATATTTTAAAATGGCTTTAAGGGAATCTCGAGGGTTCCTGGTGTTTTGTTTTAAAACGAACTTGAAAGAGTGTGGGACCTCTGATGTTTATTTTGAAAGAATCTCGGAGGCTGCTGGTGTTTTATTTTAGAATGAATTTGAAAAGAATTTCAAAGGTTTTATTTTAGCAGGTTTTGAAAGAATCTCTGGCGTTTTTCTTATTTTATTGTATTTTATAACTGATATGAAAGAATTTCGAGGGCTCCTAGAGTTTTGAATGGTTTTAAAAAAATCTCGAAGGCTCTTGTTATTTTTTTAAGACTCCTGGTGTTTTATTTTTGAACGGTTTTAAAAGAATCTTGAGGGTTCATAGTGTTTTATTTTAGCATGGATTTGAAAGAATCTCGAAGGCTCCTGGTATTTCATTTTAGAATGGACTTGAGAGAGTCCCCCCCCTCCCCCGATGCTTCATTTGAAAACAGTTTCAAAAGAATCTCGAGAACTCCTGGTGTTTTATTTTACAACGACTTCGAAAGAATCTCAAGGGCTCCTAGTGTTTTATTTTAAAATGGCTTTAAAAGAATTTCGAGAGCAGACCTCTGCTGTTTTGTTGTAGAACAGATTTGAAATTATGTCCGGAGTTGCTGGTGTTTTATTTTTAAATCGTTTTGAAAGAATCTTAAGGGCGCTTAGTACTTTATTTTAAGATGGCTTTGAAATAATCTCAAGGGCTCCTGGTGTTTTATTTTAAAAAGAACTTAAAAGAATCTCGGGGGCTTCTGGTGTTTTATAGTAGACTCTATTTGAAAGAATTTCCGGAACTCCTAGTGCTTTATTTTAGTAAGGACTCGAGAAAATCTCGGGGGGTTGCGGTTTTTTATTTTAGTATGGATTTGAAAGAATCTCGGGGGTACTGGTATTGTATATTAGAACGACTTTGAAAGAATCGCAAGGGTTGCTAGTGTTTTATTCCAGAATAGCTTTGAAGAATGTCGAGGGCTCGTGGTGTTTTATTTTAGAACGGTTTTGAAAGAATGTCGGCACCCCCTGGATATATTTTAGAAGGGCGTTGAAGGAATCTCTGGGGCTCCTGATATTTTATGTTAGACAGGATTTGAAAGTACATATTTCGGGGCCTCTGCTGTTTTATTTTACAACGAACTCCGGAACTCCTGATGTTTGATTTTAGAACGGGTTTGAACGAATCTCAAGGGCTCTTGGTGTTTTATTTTGGAAAGGATTTTAAGAAATTTCGGTGGCGGGCCTCTGGTGTTATATTTTAGAACAGATTTGAAGCAGTCTCCGAAATTGCTGGTGTTTTATTTTTAAATTGTTTTGAAAGAATCTCAAGGGTTGCTAGTGCTTTATTACTTCCCGAGCGTAAGCAAAGGAAGTATTGTAATCGAGTCCGTCGGCCGACTCTCTACTTTTACGTTTTCTCGATCTTTCATGACCCCTAGAAGACGAAGAAATAGGTCTCCCATTTCCGTCTGTCTGTCCGTCTGTCCGTCTGTCCGTCCGTCTGTCCGTCTGTCCGTCTGTTGTCCCGGATTTTTATTAGACAGATAATCTCCGAAAGTACTCGACCGATTGTTGTGAAATTTTGTACTTATATTAAGAATATCATGTAGATGGTAAAACGCTAACCAAAATTTGTCTAATCATCCCCACCACTAATGCGATGACGTCACTTCAAAATTGTACATAGTAAATGGGTTTTCAATTGTATAAAATAACATAGTCCTACACATGTAGTTTACAACTCTGAATCGACTTTTCACCCGAAACGTCCAGATTTTTGGAAAAAAAATCAAAATTATAAAACAACATTTTGAAATTTAATTTTTAATCTGCTAACCAGAATGCTTTGAAATGTTGCAGATGTTTTAAGGCTATAAAGAGCATCATAAATCTTTAGTCAAAAAATATTTGCTTATCCCCTCCAAAAACTTGATGACGTCAGCTCAAAAGTTTGTGGAATAAATCATATCTAAAATGTACAAAATATGATGAGTCTGTACTTGTGATCTATCACTCCATTCATATTTTTTGGATTTGCATATACAGGGTGACTCAAAAAAATTAATGAATGCGTAAATATATTTTATTGATTTAATCAGGAACTACAAAACCGAATGCTCTGAAATCTTGCAGATGTTTTAAGGTCATAAAGAGCATAATAAATGTTTAGTCAAAATATATTTGCTTATCCCCTCCAAAAACGTGATGACGTCAGCTCGAAAGTTTGCCGAATAAATCATATCTAAAATGTACAAAATATGATGAGCCTGTACTTGTCATTTATCACTCCATTCATATTTTTTGGATTTGCATATACAGAGTGACTCAAAAAAATTAATGAATGCGTAAATATATTTTATTGATTTAATCAGGAACTACAAAACGGAATGCTCTGACATCTTGCACATGTTTTAAGGTTATAAAGAGCATAATAAATGTTTAGTCAAAATATATTTGCTTATCCCCTCCAAAAACTTGATGACGTCAGCTCGAAAATTTGCCGAATAAATCATATCTAAAATGTACAAAATATGATCAGTCTGTACTTGTGATCTATCACTCCATT
The DNA here is from genome assembly GCA_022388445.1 of Zophobas atratus. Taxonomy (NCBI): domain Eukaryota; kingdom Metazoa; phylum Arthropoda; class Insecta; order Coleoptera; family Tenebrionidae; genus Zophobas; species Zophobas atratus. The sequence goes on along the minus strand of JAKCWB010000057.1, from coordinate 29,983 downwards.
CATATTTTTTGGATTTGCATATACAGGGTGATTCAAGAAAATAAATGAAAGCGTAAATTTATTTTACTGATTTACTCAGGAACTACAAAACCGAATGCTTCGAAATCTTGAAGATATTTTAAAATTATCATAAGCATGGTAAATTTTTGATCAAAATGTATTTGGTCGTCCCCCCTAAAAAATTTATGACGTCACCACAAAATTTTGCTGAAAAAATCCTATCTAAAATGTACAAAATATGGTGAGTCTCTTCTTGTGATTTATCATTCCATTCAAATTTTTTCGATTTGCATATATAGGGTGACTCAAAAAAATTAATGAATGCGTAAATTTATTTTATTGATTTAATCAGGAACTACAAAACCGAATGCTTTGAAATCTTGCAGATGTTTTAAGGTTATAAAGAGCATAATAAATTTTTAGTCAAAATATATTTGGTTATCTTCTACAAAAAACTGATGACGTCAGCTCAAAAGTTTGCCGAATAAATCGTATCTAAAATGTACAAAATATGATGAGTCTGTACTTGTGATTTATCATTCCATTCATATTTTTGGATTTGCATATGCAGGGTGACTCAAAAAAATTAATGAAGGCGTGAATTTATTTTATCGATTTAATCAGGAATTACAAAACCGAATGCTTTGAAATCTTGGGAATATTTTAAAGTTATTATAAGCATGGTAAACTTTTGTTCAAAATGTATTTGTTCATCCCTCCTAAAAAAATTGATGACGTCACCCTTAAATTTTGCTGAATAAATCCTATCTAAAATGCAAAAAATATGATGAGTTTGTACTTGTGATTTATCATTCCATTCATATTTTTTAGATTTTCTTAAGAGGTGGTTCTAAAAAATTAATGAAGTCAATTTATTTTATTGATTAAATTAAAGGCAACACTTATTATTAGTATTACACCCCAACCAACCCAATTTGGTAGACACAAAATTTGTTAAAGGAAAAACTCGGTTGAAACATAAGGGTAGCACGCTTATTTACATCGACTTTAACATTACAGACCTGCATTTGTTTTATGCGTTCACTTGGTTCCGCGAATGTGAAATAGACATGTTTATAATCAACCAATTCTGAATTTCACCGTCAAGAATTAAAATAAAACCCAATGTTTTATATAATAAGCGGAAGTCGAAGCAATAAAACCGATGGTCGTTTTGTTTATAGTTTCTCTGTTTGACTCTCACGTATGCTGTTACGCCTGTCATCTTAAATTAATAATGTTTATACATACACGATTTTCAGTTGCCTCTGATACGTATACGTGAGTAAATTGTTTCGTTATTTTATTGATTATTACAAATCAATATTCAAAACGACCCAATTCATTTTCCCGAAAATTTGAGAATATAATAATTTTATTCTTAGTATTACACTACATCTATCCCAACTGATATACGTGTCCTTGCAAAAATGTTGATGACCTCATCGCAATTTTTTTTAAATTCCCACTACAAAAATGTAATGAGAAAAAAAACACAAAAGGCATGCAGTCGTCAAGTTTCCGACAGCGAGGGAAGTACTGTCTAAACTCTTTAGACCAATTTTTTTAAGATGGCTTTGAAAGAATGTCAAGGGCTCCTGGTGTTTTATTTTAGAATCCATTTGAAAGAATTTCCGGAACTCCTAGTGCTTTATTTTAGTAAGGACCTGAAAAAATCTCGGGGGGTTGTTTGAAACAATCTCCGGAATTGCTGATCTTTATTTTTTAACGGTTCTGAAAGAATTTTGAGGGCTCCTAGTGTTTTATTTTGAGATGGCTTTGAAAGAATTTCTGGTGTTTTATTTTTGGTAGAATTTGTAACACATCTCTGACTCCACAGTCGACCCAAAAGGTTAATGAATTAGTATAAAATTCAAATAAACATCTGCACACCATACAATAGAAAAATCCCTAATTAGCGCCTATCCCGACTCGCGCGATTTTTCCCATCCCATTCTTTTATGACACCTGTTTGATTTGTTGCACCCCGACCTGAACAACCAACACTTTTCAAATACAATAGGCCCGATCTTATCGGTTCTTCGAGCGCAGCGTTGCCGAGTAGCGCGTTAAGCGAGCAACACTCGCGTAATCGGCACGGTGTTTCTCTTCACGCACCGGCGTCGTCGGTTCCCGATTGTGTAACAAACTAAAACAAGTTCACCTTTGTTTATGACCCGGTGAACGCTAATGATATGCCGCGGGAAGTTGGCGAATTAGTTGAACGCACCGAAGTATCGGAAAGTGGAGCGAATTGTGGGCTTTCAGTGTATCTATATATGCGGAATTATCATGGGATTTTGAGGCAATTTAAACTTGACTAACTCGTGCTCGTGCTACTAATAATCTTGCGTTAATGGCGAAAACATTCTTTGACCCTGCGAATGCCTCAGAAAGGACTGCCGGGTTCGTTATCGTTAGGGGGCGCCAGAGACGAATCGGGGAATTTGGAACGTGACGCTCTATTAGGGCGAACGGGAATTACCTTAAGACGAACTATTTTTCTTTTTGTGTTATCGTGGTCATTACGAACAGGTGAAAAGGAGGGACCTACTTTTTCGTAGTTTAGCGGTTTTGAACTGAATTCGTATTGTTTCCAGTCGTCGGTCGTACCTCATAACGAACTTAACTGCATTCCTGCGGTCGCGAATTTTATGCAACTCGTTACAAAAGCAATTAATTTAGCATAAAGGTGATAGATTGCATTATCTGCGTCAGGTGGCACGTGCATTTTTTACGCTCGCTTAGAAGAATGTGTAACAGTCGACGTTTTACGAGCATTAGTTATGCACCAGTCATGCATTGTAAATTAGAGATTGCAAGTCGACACAGAAATATCGCTGTTTTATTAGCCTTGGCGATAGCGAAAAAAATGATGCTAGACTAATTAACTCCGATACCTGCTATATATTCCGCTCGGCAATGCAACACAACCGTAATACGATATGTCAATGTAAATAAATAAATTTATTATGATAATCAGCCCAGGCACAATAAACAACTGACAGCGTACCTGCTATTTGTAATGGCAATGAAAAATTGCAATGCGCCTGGCAGTTCCTACACAGGCGGAATATAAATCCGGGCGATTTAATTATTTATTATAAACTCGCTGCATTAATTGTGTTTTTGTCTCGAGCGAATGCAAGGCACAAACGACTAGCTAATCAATGGGAAGATTGATGTGGTAACGATGCTAATCGGCGACAAATATGGCAACCTTGGATTGAAAATCCGAAAAAAAAAAACGAGAGTCGAGATTTATTGCAGTTCAAGGTCCCGATTAATTAAAAAGAAAATCCGTTATCAATGCTCGCTCTTCGTTTTATTATAGCCATGTGGGTCCGATAAGTCCGGTGACTTTTTCGATAACTCGCGCACACCAAAAATGTAGGTCAAATTGTTTCGATTGCGTGAAAATATTAAATAACACCGGCGAAAAAATCATCGTTGTTGTATCCCCGAGGGAAATGTGAGATACGACTTTAGCATTTAGCAGAGAAAAGTGAATTCCGAGCTGTTGCGACTTCGACGCCCGCAGGAACACGTAATTACACGTAATAGATAATTATCGGGCCGATAATTACATGCAAAACAATTCATACGTGCTTTTCGAGCCAAGAAAGATGTCAATCACTAAATTGCCGCCATAAAAAAGAAGTTCAATAACGCCACAACAAGCACATAAATCACCAATAAAGCGCCTTAACAATACGATTTTTTTATTGCGGCCACAGTTAGTCGGACCTTGGGTGCAATTATTGTGCGATAATGCCCGGATCTCGTCTTCGTCGTGCTTTAATTAGCGAGAAGTTGCGGGAGAGTTGTTGGAAAAAGTTGGTCCTTAAATGCTTTATTAGTTCGGGGAGGTGGAAGAAATTTAAAAGAGGGTCGAGAAGTGATCGTAACGCGGGAGGGAGTTTCGATGTTTTCGCTGTGGGAGTATTGTAATGAAGAAAACAGTGGAGAAGTTTTATAAACTGGCTGGAGGAGATGCGGAATTGAGTGTGTTTTGAAGTTGTTCGAGTTTCGCCAATCGTTCCACAAAGAGTAAAATTAAATTGTTTCGATTATCATTGGTTTGTTTTTCGGTTTTAAGTGTTTGTCGAGAATTTCGCACTCTGATATTTTGAAACGGTAGAGAACACCTGACTGCCTCAAGAAAATATTATTCACGGCGCATCGGTGCAACTGGCTTGGAAAGGCAAGGAAAGACGCGTGTTTAGAATAATGTTGCAAGGAAGAGTCGAACAGCTTTGTTTCGTAGGTAGGATTTGAGTTTTTTGAAAACTATGCGAAAAGTGTGTTGGCAATACAAGAATATGGCTTTGGGCAAGACTAAAAAGACGTGAAAGCAATGAATTAGATACCAACAAGGTGAAAATTGCAAAGCGTTCCAGTACAGCAGCAATCAGTCATCGTATGCAGGTGTTAGCCTCAAGACATCACGGTAATCAGCGGATATTACAACGGCTTCCATTCAGATTTTGTATATAAAAAATTCAAAATTTGGCCTCGAACGGAAACCTGCCGCATATTATACGCTTTACCCGATTTGTATTTGGACAATGACCAAACCGCAGATTGTGTAAATTCTCTGTTAATTTTGATTATGTATGAAAATATTTTTCGAGTCCACGAAAAAGCCTGAATAAGTGAATTTCCAACACGTGACTTATATTAACACTTTCATGATTGTTAAATTGTCTAGAACCAGAAAGATGTTAAAATGCGAACAAAAATCTCTGACACGAAATTGAGCACAAAAACACTATCATAACTTGCTTAAATCACAACATCCTAGATTGTTGAAACGATTGATCGTAAGTGTCCTGTCAGTGTTAAAGCACTCAAAATTTCTTTGCCGCCGATATCATTCTTGTTGTTTTTACAGCAACTTTCCTCGTAGCAGAAGGCAACAAAAGCGCCACTTCACGGACAGCATTTTTCCGGCGCATCCACCAAAAGTGGCTCTTCTGCTCGTTCGCCCACTCGCCGCCATGACGTGCCACCCGCAAGGCCGTAATAACTCGGGCACTTTTTCCCGCGTCCAAAAGCGCGTGTTTGTTTTCCGGTAGCTAAAAATACGGCCGATGCTCGTCTTTAGCTATTTTATCGCACATTTCCATAACAACCTATTTATATTTAACGCGTCCGTACTCGACAAAGCGGCGAAAAACAACGCATAATTTATTGTAAAACATGTGCAATATTAAAATTAGACAAAAAACCCGCGCGATAATGCCGCGCCGAAAATAGACCCGTGACCCAATTAAGCAGGAAGAAGCTTTTTTTTTAATTTGGGTAATTGTTCTCGCCGTAAAGCACAATTTACGCTTGCGTTTTTTATTTTCCAGTGGCGTGATGTGCGGAGCGTGCAAACAAAGGGTTTTTAAAGAATATTTTTAGTCGTTATCTGCCCGCTTGTTTTAGTTTGTCGAAGGAGCAAGACAAAACAACAATCATTTGCGCGAGAATTATAAATATCGTGCCGAGATAGTGGACGTGGGGTTTTGTATTTATTAAAAGAGCGTTACGTCAATTACGAGCGAGCGTTCGTGATAGCTTTATTTGTTTTTTTGTTTGCGATTTTTTGCGGGCTGAGTCATAACGTCCGTAATTGTCGAATTCCAAACAAAACGTTACGTAACCGCGGGTACAATAACCGGCGGAGTCGCGCTATGGGAGAAGTAGGTGGCGGCGCCAAGGCCGGGAACGACGGGGAAGTGTGCCAAAATGCGCGCAAGAACCGAGGGAATAGGGCCGTTACGGGATAAAGCCGTGTGGAACGAATTAAAAACTTGAACGAATTGTGGAAATAGAACGTCTACGCTGGACACATTTTGTTGTTGTGCATACAACCGTTAATGATTTAATAATTTTCAGACTAGTAAATTGTTGTTCCATGGAAAAAATTACCTTGGCCTTGGATACGATTGCCAAGGTTAGTTGAATTGTTTGTTAAAAGTCACTATGATGCTGAAACCATACGTCAATTAGAACGAGCCAAAGTTGAAGTTTCGATTAAAAAACTTTCAAGCTAATGTTGTAGAATTTTTACACGAGGATATATTTTATTTATCTCGAGTTAGATCAGATCAGGTCAGGTCAAAGTGAAACGGGTCCTTTATTATTTCTTTATTTTTAGCTTCAATCATCTCTAATGATGCTTTAGTCCATAAAGCGAACGATTTCATTACCATCATGTGAAAAAAATCAAAAATCTCCCTAAATCAATTCTGAACCCGGATTCGTATTCAAGAAGATCAAATTAGATTCCGTTATCGAATAACAAAAAAATTGGTCTAAAGAGTTTAGACAGTACTTCCCTCGCTGTCGGAAACTTGACGACTGCATGCCTATTGTGTTTTTTTGTCTCATTACATTTTTGTAGTGGGAATTTAAAAAAAAATTGCGATGACGTCATCAACATTTTTGCAAGGACACGTATATCAGTTGGGATAGATGTAGTGTAATACTAAGAATAAATTATTATATTCTCAAATTTTCGGGAAAATGAATTGGGTCGTTTTGAATATTGATTTGTAATAATCAATAAAATAACGAAACAATTTACTCACGTATACGTATCAGAGGCAACTGAAAATCGTGTATCTATAAACATTCTTAATTTAAGATGACAAGCGTAACAGCATACGTGAGAGTCAAACAGAGAAACTGTAAACAAAACGACCATCGGTTTTATTGCTTCGACTTCCGCTTATTATATAAAACATTGGGTTTTATTTTAATTCTTGACGGTGAAATTCACAATCGGTTGATTATAAACATGTCTATTTCACATTCGCGGAACCAAGTGAACGCATAAAACAAATGCAGGTCTGTAATGTTAAAGTCGATGTAAATAAGCGTGCTACCCTTATGTTTCAACCGAGTTTTTCCTTTAACAAATTTTGTGTCTACCAAATTGGGTTGGTTGGGGTGTAATACTAATAATAAGTGTTGCCTTTAATTTAATCAATAAAATAAATTGACTTCATTAATTTTTTAGAACCACCTCTTAAGAAAATCTAAAAAATATGAATGGAATGCTAAATCACAAGTACAAACTCATCATATTTTTTGCATTTTAGATAGGATTTATTCAGCAAAATTTAAGGGTGACAAATACATTTTGAACAAAAGTTTACCATGCTTATAATAACTTTAAAATATTCCCAAGATTTCAAAGCGTTCGGTTTTGTAATTCCTGATTAAATCGATAAAATAAATTCACGCCTTCATTAATTTTTTTGAGTCACCCTGCATATGCAAATCCAAAAATATGAATGGAATGATAAATCACAAGTACAGACTCATCATATTTTGTACATTTTAGATACGATTTATTCGGCAAACTTTTGAGCTGACGTCATCAGTTTTTTGTAGAAGATAACCAAATATATTTTGACTAAAAATTTATTATGCTCTTTATAACCTTAAAACATCTGCAAGATTTCAAAGCATTTGGTTTTGTAGTTCCTGATTAAATCAATAAAATAAATTTACGCATTCATTAATTTTTTTGAGTCACCCTGTATATGCAAATCGAAAAAATTTGAATGGAATGATAAATCACAAGAAGAGACTCACCATATTTTGTACATTTTAGATAGGATTTTTTTAGCAAAATTTTGTGGTGACGTCATAAATTTTTTAGGGGGGACGACCAAATACGTTTTGATCAAAAATTTACCATGCTTATGATAATTTTAAAATATCTTCAAGATTTCGAAGCATTCGGTTTTGTAGTTCCTGAGTAAATCAGTAAAATAAATTTACGCTTTCATTTATTTTCTTGAATCACCCTGTATATGCAAATCCAAAAAATATGAATGGAGTGATAAATGACAAGTACAGGCTCATCATATTTTGTACATTTTAGATATGATTTATTAGGCAAACTTTCGAGCTGACGTCATCAAGTTTTTGGAGGGGATAAGCAAATATATTTTGACTAAACATTTATTATGCTCTTTATGACCTTAAAAGATCTGCAAGATTTCAGAGCATTCGGTTTTGTAGTTCCTGATTAAATCAATAAAATATATTTACGCATTCATTAATTTTTTTGAGTCACCCTGTATATGCAAATCCAGAAAATATGAATGGAGTGATAGATCACAAGTACAGACTCATCATATTTTGTACATTTTAGATATGATTTATTCCACAAACTTTTGAGCTGACGTCATCAAGTTTTTGGAGGGGGTAAGCAAATATTTTTTGACTAAAGATTTATGATGCTCTTTATAGCCTTAAAACATCTGCAACATTTCAAAGCATTCTGGTTAGCAGATTTAAAATTAAATTTCAAAATGTTGTTTTATAATTTTGATTTTTTTTTCCAAAAATCTGGACGTTTCGGGTGAAAAGTCGATTCGGAGTTGTAAACTACATGTGTAGGACTATGTTATTTTATACAATTGAAAACCCATTTACTATGTACAATTTTGAAGTGACGTCATCGCATTAGTGGTGGGGATGATTAGACAAATTTTGGTTAGCGTTTTACCATCTACATGATATTCTTAATATAAGTACAAAATTTCACAACAATCGGTCGAGTACTTTCGGAGATTATCTGTCTAATAAAAATCCGGGGGCAGACGGACAGACGGACAGACGGACGGACAGACGGACGGACGGACAGACGGACGGACAGACGGACAGACAGACGGGAATGGGAGACCTATTTCTTCGTCTTCTAGGGGTCATGAAAGATCGAGAAAACGTAAAAGTAGAGAGTCGGCCGACGGACTCGATTACAATACTTCGTTTGCTTACGCTCGGGAAGTAAAAATCAAAAATCTCCCTAAATCAATTCTGAACCCGGATTCGTATTCAAGAAGATCAAATTAGATTCCGTTATCGAATAACAAAATTAATACTACAGTTGGAATTTGCCATGGGGGATGGTTCACAAAAAATAGTTTTTGAGTTTACGAGTTCACCATTTCAACATGGTTCAAATATCAAGGATCCGATTTAAATCATTCGATTCCTTGGAGTTTTTTGGTTGAAACAAGTACTTTTCTGGACTGGATAAGTTCGCACTTCGATCTTGAGACACTGAAAAAGCGGGCGATTTCATTTATCCATAGATAGCATCACATGAAAAATTTTGGAATTAGTACCACAATCATAATTTGTCAGGAGAGATGTTTCACAAAAATTGTTTTTGACTTTTCGGGTTCACCATTTCAGCACATTTCGACTATACCACTTCTGGTTCAAACCACCCGATTCCTTGAGGCTTCTTATAAAATTGCGTGTAACAAATTCCCACGTCGAACGACTTTTGAACTTCCTGCCCATCTGGCTTTCTAACCGCCCTTCACCCGCCGCCCCCGCGCCAATTTGAGCCTCCGATTTAACGATTTCCATCTAAAACAAAGTGCATTAGTGCAACTTTACGAGCCTTTTATGCACCGCTCGAGCACCTGTCTAATCGTCGCGATTTACGAGCCCGGCTCATTTTTCCTTCACCGGAAATGACCGCAACCTAGAATCGCGCGCGGGGTAACGAACTTACCCTGCGCTTATCGCCTTCCCGATGCAAATTTTTCTATTTTCGCCGCACCTAATTACCGCCGCATTCCGATTCTGCTCTTTGTCCGCACGCTCGAAAATCGATCCCGTCGCAAAAAATACGCCAACTGTTTTCATTTTCATAAATCATATTTGTTTTTCTCGGCGTCTCCGCTCGCCTCGATATAATTAAATTAGGGAAGTGACAAAGATAAACATAACATTTCGTTTAAGATTCGGATATCTGACCCAGTTAATTTTTATCTGGCGCGCGGAGTTAATTATCGAAAAAATTTCGGACGGGGAGGTTTTAATGAAATTTGGGTATAAGCATAACTCGGGGCGAACGTGCATGTGTGGATACGCTTTAATTTCATTGCCAGTGTCATTACCGCAAATAAATGGAATGGATTTAGCGATTTGATTAGCCTCAAAGTCGGAGGCAGCTTTTGTTCGGGAAATGGAAGCGACGTGCGGAGAAAAAGCAAGGGGGCAATTTTTAATCGTACATCAATTCGAGACTGATTAGAATGCTCGAAATTTTTCAACTTTCGGTCGACCGAAAATAAAAACAGTCCCGGTTTGTAGTGCATATTTATTTTCTGAATTCAGAACAAAGTCGATTTACATAACGAATTTCAATGAACTTTCTAACATCGTTTTGAAATAAATGAAGCGTCCGAACCTCGCAATAAATAGATCCGCTCGCCTGAAAGTTAATTTTGATCTGTTTCTGGGTGTATTATTTTTGAAAAATTACCTGGACAATTTTTCTGTAATAAATAATCTTGACAGGTAGAGAGTGTAGCGGAAATGCTCATTTATAAATAGACACAGGTCGACGTATCCGACGTGTTTTTCGCTCCGAACTCAACAGATACTTAATATTAATATTTATTCAGTGAGCTTTTAAGAAATAAAATCAAAATACCATCATGCGATAATTAAGACCAGTATTTATGACCCTTATTGGACGTCTTAAACCAGTTTAAGCCGAAGTTACTAACCATTCGGCTTTACCACACCTAGTCTCCGAAGTGACAATTATGAATCGTGTTGTTGTTTATTCGAAAATTACTTGTATTTTTCCCCGATTATGAAAACAATTAGCAAGGTTATTCGTACGAAAAGTCCAAAGATAGTAATCTGAGCTGAGCAACAGGGTGACACAAATCATTTTTTTTTTTTTAATGAAATCCTTGACAAAATCCTCGTAACTTGTCTAATTTATGAAACTCCACGAAACAGATTTCTCTTAAGTACATAAAGCACCCATAGAAGTAAAATCCAGTCACAAATAATATTCACAACCCACGTAATAGTTGTTTTATTTCAATACTTAAGCCACGTGCAGTTAACCCAATTCATAGTGACCTCTTTCGTTGCTTAACAAGATTATTTAAGTTCACACCTTACGCTTTTATTGTAAACAAAGCGGAGCGCTCCTCCGACCATAAATCAACCCAGCGTTGTGAATAAGACACAAAGGTCTTAATAGTCGTGTTAGCGTTTACCCATTTACTTTTGCAATTACCTTTAATTTGGTGCTCGGTTGGTGTGGTGCGCGATTTTTGATTTATCGACCCCTCCTTTCACAATTTAATCTCTATTTTTGTTTCAGGTACGTACGCCGCCCCCGCCGGTAAGTTGGCGTCGAAAAATCCGCCGAAATCGCGACAAAGGGCGAAGTTTCGCGCGTAACCCGCGGCATTATTCCTCGCAGGAAATTGCCCTTACGAGTCTGGGAAACGAACAAAGCCGTTCATTTACGTGACAATATTTATTAGAGCGAGTTATTAAAGTCAACCTGTTTTGGTAAGAGATAATTCAATTGATAAATACGTCGTGTATTATGGCGGGCCATTATTCCTCGAGCCATTATGAGCGCTGCGCGTTCTGCCGGCTATACAATGTTTCTATTTAGCTCCCCGGGATTCAACAGAACAGAATTTAATTGTTGACTGTTCGGCGTGGGGCGTCTTTCACGCAGGCCAATTTCTCTTCGGAGAACTTCCGAAAGGAAAGTCTCCGCCAGCGCCGAAAACTATTATAAATTTTCGCAGCGGCTCGTTAGAAGCTTTTGCTTATCGCCTTCCGAGCCGGATTTTCGATTATGGTTTTGCCGGTTTGGTTCCGTGATCGGGGGAGGTTTTTCTTTCCGTCGAAAGAGCGAGCGAGTTTTGACGATTTTTGTTTAATCAAAAACGAATTAACGTTGCAAAATTTTCGCGTAAAGTCGGTGTGAAAACCCATTTTTCAACGACGCTGGCAACCGAAAGCTAACCACTTTTTGGCTGAAGGTTTTATTAAGTAACACGATGTAAATTTCATGTTGCTATATAGAAGACAAAATAAATTGAAACAAATTAAAAAGACACTCTGTTAGAAAACAACTGGCATTGTTACAGTTTTTTATATATGTATAGGGAGAATCATTACAAGGAAACAATTTTTGAGGCTCAGTCGACCGAATAAAATTATTGATAATTATATAAAATTGTCATATATATTTGAAGAATGCCATATTCTAGAGTTACACATTTTTTAGAAAATTTTATTTTTCTCTATATTTCTATATTTTAGTAATTTTTGTAACTAAAAGTAGCACCAGATGACAAAGTGTACTTTTTTTTGAGTTTGGAATATACAGGGTGTTTCATTTCGGCCGTTCCTTCATAACTCTTATTTACATTGGAACATTATTATTATGAATTTTGTTGTAGAGCTTTCAACGTCGTCCTTTTTCTATTATTTGTTTAGATATTATAATTTTTTTTGTTCAACAAAATGGAATTTGTCAGATTATGTAACAAAAATAAAAGTTGTCTTCAGTTCTGGTGAAACCTGAACCGTTTTGGTCAAGTATTTAATGATTCTTTCAACAAGGGCTTCGTTTTTGAGGTTTTTTAACTATTTTTATTCTTGATTTTCAACAAGTTTATAATTTTGAGAATTTCTTTAATTCAGCCATAATTTCAAAATTGTCTGCTATCTGTGTCGATTTTTATTTGTCAAATAATCTCCGAAACTGCCGGACCGATTGTTTTAATGTTTGTTGGGGATATATTGTAGAGATCGTAAAACGTTAACCAAAACTTGCCTAATTATTCCACCGACAATAATTTGGTGACGTTATCTCAAAATTTTGCTTACTACATGCCATTTAAATTTGATAAAATATACTCCTGTACTTGTGGTTTATGAATTTGCCTTGATTTTGTTTGTTGTTTTTATAATAGCTGGTCTTTAAATACATAAGCGTATGGAGTTCGATCACCGATAGATCCATTTTTCCCTTACACTGTGACTTGGTTATCTGTACTTTAGCAGTACATAGATATTTTTTTTTAAATTATCAGGGTTAGTTTAATTTTATAATTTTTTGAAGAAGTTGAGTTTGTTAGATTCTACTTGAGGGGGTGACAATAACCTTGGATTAATTTTTTGTATTAAGGAAATCTTGTTTTTTCTTAATTTATTAATTACAAAAAGTTGAGAAGTATTTTTGTACACTTACAGAAACAATCGTCAATTATGAATGCCACCAATTTATTTAATTAATTAAATTAAGAATAGCTCACCCAATATTTAAAAAAATTTGGGAATATATAGTACTGTTATTGTTAGCATTACACTTTTGAAGGCCCCTTGTATTTTGTTTTTGAAGTAGTTTGAAAGAATCTTGGGATCCCGTACGGGTTTTGTTTTTGAAGTAATTTGAAAGAATCTCAAAGGCCGCTTGCGTGTCATTTTTGAAGTAGCTTGAAAGAAGCTCAGGGATCCCTTGTGTCTGGTTTTTGAAGTAGTTTGAAAGAATCTCGGGGGAGTCCGTGTGCCTGGTTTCTGAAGTGGTTTAAAAGAATCTCGGGGAACCCTTACGTCTGGTTTTTAAAGTAGCTTTCTTGGGAACTTTTTGTGTTTGAAGTAGTTGCAAAGAATCTTGAGGATCCCTGTGGGTCTTCTTTTATAAATAATTTCAATGAATCTCGGGAACCCCTTGTGCTTTGTTTGTGAAGTAGTTTGAACGAATGTTGGGACTCCTGTGGGTTTTCTTTTTGAAGTAATTTGAAATAATCTGGAAGAGCTTTTCTGTTTTGTTTTTGAAGTAATTGGAAAGGACCTTGGGGACCCCCGTGGGTCTCGTTTTTTAAGTAATTTAAAGGAATCTGAAGGACCGCTTGGGTTTTCTTTTCGAAGTAGCTTGAAAGAATCTCGGGTACCACTCGTATCTGTTTTTGAAGTAGTTGGAAAGGATCTTGGAAACTCCTGTGGGTCTTGATTTTGAAATAATTTGAATAAATCTCGGAAACCCCTTGTGTTTTGTTGTTGAAGTAGTTTGGGACTCCTGTAGGTCTTGTTTTTGAAGTCATTTTAAAGAATCTCGGGGACTACTTGTGTCTGGTTTTTGACGTAGTATGAAAGAATCTTGGAACTCCTGTGGGTCGTGTTTTTGAAGTAATTTTAAAGAATCTCGATGACCACTTTTGTTTTGTTTTTGAAGTAGTTTGAAAGAGTCTTGGGGACCCCTTGTGTCTGGTTTTTCAAGTATTTAGAAAGGATCTTGAGGACCCTCTGTAGGTCTTGTTTTGTAGTAATTTGAAAGAATCTCGGAGGTCCATTGTATCGTGATTTTTGAAGTAGTTGGAAGAATTTCAGAGTCTCCTTGTGTCTGGTTCTTGAAGTAATTGGGAAGGATCTTGGGAACTCCTTATGTCTGATTTTTAAGCAGTTTAAAAGAATCTCGGGGACTGTTTGTGTTTAGTTTTAGAAGTAGATTGAAAGAATCTCGGGAACTTCGTGTGTTTGTTTTTGAAGTAGTTGGAAAGAGTCTTGGGGGTCTATGTGGGTCTTCTTTTTGAAATAATTTGAATGAATCTCGCGAACTCCTTTTTCTTGAACTAGTTTGTAAGAATCTTAGGACTTCCGTGGACCTTGCGTTTGAAATAATTTGAAAAAATCTCGGAGACCCCTTCTGTTTTGTTTTTGAAATAGTTTCAAAGAATCTGGAGGACTCATTCTGTCTGGTTTTTGAAGTAATTGGAAAGGATCTCAGGGACCGCTTGGGTTTTATTTTTGAAGTAACTAAAAAGAATCCTGGGGATCACTTGTGTCTGGTTTTTTGAAGTAGTTTGAAAGAATCTCGGGGACCGCTTGTGTCTGGGTTTTCAAGTAGTTGGAAAGGATCTTGAAGACCCTCTGTGGGTCTTGTTTTTGAAGTATAATTTGAAAGAATCTAGGGACTCCTTGTGTTTTATTTTTGAAGTAGGTATTTTTAAAAAAGAATGTCGGAAGTAGTTTAGGTTTTATTTTTGAAGTAGTTTGAAAGAATCTCGGGGACTCCTTATGTCTGATTTTTAAGTAGTTCTGTCAAAATAACATCCAACGAATTTTTTTCATACTAGATTTGCTTTCAAATTTAGTCGAATTTTTTTCATCCGATTTGTATGGGAACCAGTTGCAAGTCTGATGATAAAATTTAAGTAAAAAATCTTCTAGTGTCAAAGGTAATGTACATATGTCAAGAGAAATCGATAAAGTGCCACTTTGACAGCCGTGGGTTTACCAAACAAGCTAGAAAAGGAATTTAAATAAGCGGGTTCTCGAAATTTTTTATAAACACGGGATTAACAATTTGAAAAAGTTTGGTAAAGAGGGTTCATTTGGTTTATTATTTGTACCTTAAGACTAACAATATCGTGAAATTTAATTTCAAAGTGGGTGTCTAATTTTAAAATTGATACACGCCGATTATCAAGAACGTTTCGACACTTTGTATATATCGTCGTAACCCTAACCCAATTAAATTTCAAATAACACACGGAAACCGACAATTACGTTTCCGAAAAAAAAAATCGCGTTTTCACTGGCTTTCTGCGTTATCGCATTTGACAGTTACTACCGACAGCGCCAGTAAAAGAAAGCTGGAACTCAGTTTACGACTCCAATTATTCCGTCAAAGGATTTAATTCATTCGATCTTTAAAGCACTAAATAAATTCGACTGTTCGAGCTTAGCTCCATAGACAAATGGAAAGTAGTATCACCAATTAGAGAATTTAACGACGAGTCTATAATTAATTAATAGCGCGAATGTATAATTAATGACTCTCGTAGGTGTGCATCTCATCTCACCTACGAGGAAACGTAGCCCCACGTTCCACCCCGCCGTACCCAACTCCACGATTAATCATAATTTAGTTGTTAACGCGGCCAGATTTACTTGAGCGATTTGTTTCACCTGCTTTTCGACCGAGAAAATGCGCGCAATAATCGTCCGACGTTAGTTTCTAAACGATCTTCGATTGACCATTATTTTGACGTCGATTGAATTACGGGACACCGTCCCAATTCCGGAAATAAAAGCCCAAAGCATAAAAGGATCCCGCAAGAGCGCATCGCCGCGATAAAAAAGAAACCCAGGAAGTCCTCTGCGATGGCCGAATTAAGGAAAGGCATTCCGCGTAAAAATTGTATCAGCCGAAACCCGAAAATTTGTCGAACATGAAAGAAAGGCAAACGAAAGCCTACGGTGAACAAATGCCGGGTCAAAGAAAGAGTAAAGAGTCATGCTCAAGGTGATTTTTAACAGTAAATCGTTGTGCAACGAGCTGCATTATGGGAGCGTTGAACGGACAAATACATTGGGAAAAATTCGTCGAAGGCGATGACGATGCACGACGCTCCTAAATTCGTATTGCCTAATTCCGGCGTATGTGAACGAAAAGCCATTCGGTAATTTCCCGGGGGAAGTCATGCATTTTTTAAAACATGGAAATGAGCAAAATATTTGTGGACACTTGTGGTTGCCGGTACCGAAATGCCATGATTTTACCTGATTTCCCATGGGGTTATTCAAGTCCTTGATAGGCGGACTGGAACTAATGACGCCAGACGACACAGATGTCACCGCAAAATGCTTCTTTGACGTCGAGGGCATTTTTTAGTTGCAAAAAGAGCGGGACGGTTCTTCACGATTCGGAGCCGGCCGGGCACTGAGGAGATTGTCAAGTTAATTCCGAAAATGCTTGTATTTTTCCCCGACGGGAAATTGCGCCCGAGCTCGCCACAAAAAGAGAAATCCAATTCGCTTTTTAATATTTTAAAGTTATTTTCTTGGCGTGATTTAGCTGTCAAGCGACTGCTTTACCCCACGATGTTCAGGATATTAACTTTCGATAACTTCACCATGTTCAACCCCTCGCACCCAACAACTTGGGGCATGTTCGGTATGTTCGCTATAGATGAGGACGTGTAACTATTTCCTGCAACGTCCTGTCCTATTATCATGAATATTGTCAGTTCAATCATTACGGCGGGGCTCCAAATTCGTTAGAGGCTGTCGACCCGTCTGGAATTAAATGCGCTAGGGCGATGGGATAATAGAATGTTGGTATTATTGCCTGCGAAATTGCGTGGGCCTTGTCCGAGTAAATCAAATCTACGAGAAATCTTAAACGGGAGCGCAATTGACGTGAAAAAAAAACCTTTAACTACTTGAAGCAATGAACGACTAGCTGTTATGTAGTATAATATCATTGTTTAAGTATATTATAGTTGGACAACCTAATACAAATTTTACTTCGCCTAAATAGTGAGCTTTAGGACAAGGAATCCAGGGGGCGTGGGACAAATTTTTCGTCAACGCGCATTTTCACTACAGTGAGCCAACGTATTAGGTTTATTTTACTCTAAATCAGATGGCGCCATCAAACATTAGCAAAGACAAACACCCTTTACTCTGCTCTTATACGAGGAGTTATCCATAAATCCATAATTAACATTGTTCCGTAAACAGTAATGTGTATAAACATACATGTACAAAATATGAAAATATACCTGACATAAAAAATATGAAGCAACGCGTTGTAACGTGATAAGAAAGAATTGAATTTAAATGAATTTGACGCATATTTTTATTTGACTATATCTGAAGACTGACAGAAACTTTCCAAGGGTTTTTAAACTGGTATAATTGTTTAGTTTTACAAGATTAAAGTAAAGCAAGATTTTAAGTAAAATTTAGATTCGTGGTGTTACAACAATATTAACACAAAATGAAAATATATGTTCAAAGTAAATAACAGAATGACATAAACTTTCGGCGTTAACATTACAAATAATTACAAGAGAGAAAAAAACGCATTATGAACTTAAGAGGCATGTTTGTAATATCGAGTTGTTAAAGGCTGCTTTGAAGACTGTTTGTTTCTATGAAAAACAATTGCTGTTATCGGACATTTTGGTAGATTTTGTTCCAAAAATACGAGATAACTAATTGTTTCTTGAACTAGTTTCTAGAATAAGGTCAAAATCACACTAATATTACATCTGATTTGTTAACCACATGAATATAATTTACATTAAAATAAGTTACAGACATTGTTTGAAATGTTTATTATAGTTCGAAAACAAGATAAAATAAATAAATAAATAAAATGTGCAGTTTATAAACTTCAGAATTTTAGTATAAAAATAATTATGTTTGAAGCTTTATTTTGTCTGTTCCATTTTATTGGGTGTATTGGGCCCCTCTCGGGATATAACACCGACATCAGTGCACCGACCCAACGTTCTTCAACCGATGGGATGATTTATTACTTCCGTTATGCTGGCCCTACACACAGCGATTTGGTTTTCGGATTTTCGACTAGATCTGCACAGTTAACTCTTTGCGCACTGCACACTGACATAGAGTATTTTGTTCACGCGAGCATCAAAAATATTACGCTGAAAGCACTTCTTCAAGTGTTATTTTTTTTAAGATGTCATATTTGTCAGCGTTTCCAAAATTTTATTCTTTGCACAGGTCAACTAATTTTTCGTAAACCGCATTTTAAAATTTTTGTTATTGTATTTTTTACTTTTTAATTTTCTAAGGCATGAAAAAATCCCATATAGGTTTCTATGAATTTATTAACGAAATCAACTGATAACTTGCGCGCCATTTTGTGTTAATTAACACCAATAGTAATTATGATAATTTTATAATTATCATTTTAATGAAATTGTGTTCTTCACTTCGCGAACGACAGCAAACAATTTAAAATTACCGCTAGTCAAGCACCTGAAAATCCATCTCTCCCAAATATGTCTTTCTTGGCACAATTTGTAATCCGAAGTCTCCCTCCACATGCAATTTTTCGTCGCCTGAGAACTTGTTTGATTTACAGACCAAAGTACACTCAGGCCAATATCGGCTTTAAGCGATTTATCTATAAACCGATATTCGTTAGAGTTGATGTGATACACATCCACTACGAAAAACTAACCCATTTCGACCATTGGACTTTACAACGAATAAGTGAACAAAGTTCTTGAACATCTTAACGATTTAATACATAATGTTCCCGAATGACAAAATTTACATTTCAAACTGTATTATCAAATTACACTCTCCAAAATTTGTCACGAACAATGAAATGACGCAATCTCCAAATTTTACAATAGTAAAATTGTAGTTTCGCCCCGTTTACGGTTTATGCATCCGTGTCGAGTTTTCACCTTGGACGTCAAGATTTTTGGAAAAAAAAAATCAACATTTTCCAATTTTGGGCTTTTCCGATTCCTCCATTCCTTAAATTTTCTATTTCTCGATTTTTTTATTTTTCGATTTCTCAATCTTACGATGTTTCAATGATACGATTTCTCAATTTTTGTCCTCTTCAATTTTACGGTTTTTAAATATTTCGATTTTTCAATTTTTCACGTTTCTAAATTTTCAGTTTGCCGATTTCTAAAGTATTTTTTTTATTTGTCCATTTCTGGATTTCCTAAAGTTTCGATTTTTCACATCTTCAATTCCTCAATTTTTCGATTTTTTAAGATTACGATTTTTCAATTTTGCTTTTTTAGATTTTCGATTTCTCAATTTTCCAATTTTTTAATTTTTCAATTTTTTGAATCTTTCTTTCAGTTATGAAATTTTTCAATATTTCAATTTTTCGACTTTTCGATTTTTGAATTGATGGATTTTTTTTGATTTCTCGCTTTTTTCCTTTTTGGGATTTTCAATTTATTGTAAACTTTAGATTTTTCAATTCTGGGACTGTTTAATGCTTCGATTTCTCAATTTTTAAACTTTTCGATGTTTTTATATTTCATTTTTTAAAATTCTAGGTTTTTCGATATCTCGAGTTTTCAGTTCTTCTATATTTCAATTTTTCATTTTTCGATTTTTTGAATTTTAATTTTTGATTTTCCAGTTTTTCTTTTTTAAAATTTTTCGATTGTTCAATTTTTTAATTTCTCGATTTATCGAATTCAGATGTTTCGTTGTTTTGATTGTTCAATTTCTCAATTTTTCAATTTTTAACTTTCCTTTTCGGCTTCCGACTCCTCAATTTCTCGATCCTCCGATTTTTCGATTTCTCGAAGTCTCTGTTTTTGAATTTTTCGATGTTTCGATTTTTGGATTTCCGGTTTTTCGATTTTTTTCTTTTGAGCTCTTCAATTTCTGGATTTTCCAATTTTTCAATGCCCCGATTTTTCAATTTTTCAAATTGAATTGGATCTGAAGAATCGAGAGATCCAATTCAATTTGAAAAATTTTGCGATATTTTAATTATTCATTGTTTTAAATTTTAGTTTTTTCGATTTCTCGATTTTTTGACTTTTCAGTTCTTCAGTATTTAAATTTTTGAATTTTTCAAATTTTTGCGTTAAATTTTCAGTTTTCTGATTTCTCAATTAGTCTATTTTTGATTTTCCCACTTCTCAAAGTTTCGATTTTTCAGTTCTTCAATTCTTCGATTTTTCGACTTCGCTTTATTGGTTTGTCGATTTCTCAATTTTTGGATATTTCTTTCAGTTTTGATATTTTTCAATACTTCGATTCTTTCATTTTTCGACTTCTAGATTTTTCTATTTTTTATTTTTGGATTTTCAGTTTTTTGTTTTTTATTTCAATTTCTCAATTTTTCAACTTTTTCATATTTTAATTTTTAAATTTCTAGATTTTTCAGTTTCTCGAGTTTCCAGTTCTATATTTTAATTTTTTAAATTTACGAATGTTTAAATTTTTTGAGATCTCAATTCATTGAGATTCTGATGTTTCGATGTTTTGAAATCTCGCTTTATCAATTTTTCCATATTTAAGTTTTCGATTTTTCGATTTTGGCCTACTTCGGTTTCTCAATTTTTTGATTTTTCGACTTCTCGATTTTTCGACTCCTCGATTTTTTTTGTCTTTTGATTTTTCGATTTCTCGATGTCTCAATTTTTGAATTTTACAATGTTTCGATTTTTCGATTTGTTGGTTTTTCGATTTTTGTTTTTTCGGTTTCTCGATTTTTCGATGTTTCGATTTTTGATTTATCCGATTTTTCAATTGTCCAATTTTTAAATTCTGGACTTCTCGATTCGTTGATTTTTCAGTTTTTCGATTATTAAATTTCAGATTTTTAATTTTATTTTTATTTTTGATTTTTTGATGTTTGGATTTCTCCATTTTTCAGTTTTAGGATATTTTAACTTTTCAGTGTTTTAAATTTTAGATTTTTCGATTTTTTAGTTCTTCAATATTTTTTTATTTTTCAAATTTTGACGTTTCTGAATTTTTAGTTTTCGGATTTCTCAATTAATCTATATTTTTATATTCCCATTTCTCCACTTCCTAAAGTTTCGATTTTTCAGTTCTTCAGTTCTTCAATTTTTCGATTATTCAGGTTTTTGATTTTTCAATTTTTCGATTTTTTAAGTTTGCGATTTTTAGACTCTGCTTTTTTGACTTTTTTGTTTCTCAATTTTTTAA
Organism: Zophobas atratus; assembly: GCA_022388445.1. NCBI lineage: Eukaryota > Metazoa > Arthropoda > Insecta > Coleoptera > Tenebrionidae > Zophobas > Zophobas atratus. The sequence goes on along the minus strand of JAKCWB010000057.1, from coordinate 8,704 downwards.
TTTCCTAATTTTTTGATATTTCGTTCAATTTTGTGATTTTTCAGTTTTTCGATTTCTCAATTTTAACTTTTCGATTTTTGAAATTATTAATTTTTTTCGATTTTTTGAGTTTTCAGTTCTCGATATTTCAATTTTTCAATTTTCGGAATTTTTAAATTTTCGATTGTCCAATTTTTTTTTATTTTTCGATTTTCCAATTTTTCGATGTTTCGATTTTTGAATTAACCGATTGTTCAATTTCTCTATTTTTAAATTTTAGATTTTCCAATTTTAATTTTTTTGATTTTTTTATGTTTCGATTTTACGATTTTACAATTTTCCCATATTTGAATTTTTCAGTGTTTTAAATTTTCGATTTCGAGGATTTACTGTGTTACAGTAGTCATCAGTCATTACTCATCAAGAACGATTATTGCTGTGCGTTAAAATGCCTACATACTGATAAGCACGTACATACAAGACACATTTAAGGCTGTTTTAGTATAATTTTTGCAATTTTAAATTTATTTCTTGATGTCTAAATCGTATATATTTAAATGGTGATGAATATTTTGTGATACAATCTTAGGATAAAATGCATTTTAGTTTCAAAAATAATATGTATTTAATGATTTGACTACTGTTAATAAAAAAAATACGTAAGAAGATGTTCATATTGAATTAATTTGGTGTTCATAGTTTGATGATAATCCATAGTTATTCTGGAGGCAAATTAGATGACTTGTTACTTATTAATTAAAGTAGTGGTCGTTTAATTTCGTATACCTTTAAAGTGGACGAAGGGACGCATATATTACAGTATAGTCTTCAACACGTACGTTTGCTTATTTTGTGACTGCTCCCCGTACAACGTACTGATTAATACGTCCGTTTACTACCTTATCGACATCACGTGCTTACGGACTATTTTTACCCCCTTTCGTAAGGTACCGCCACTTCATAGTGAAGCGAGTGAGATGTAAAATATATATTCATTCTTTTCTACATGGGAAAGTGATTGTCCGTATAGGTTGTCCAACTATAATATACTTAAACAATGATAATATGTTGTAATAAAATTTTGATTCTTGGTTGCCAAGGGTAAAAACTCAAAGCGGATTCATAAATCACAAGTATAGGACTAATTGAAAAAACTCTTACATGTTTGGCCACATTGTGGAGGACAAAACACGCAACGACGACTGCTGGAACTAATTTTAATGATAGCCTGTGGTATTTAGCAATATGGAAAGCGTCATTCTAATTGTCCAAATTACAAAATATCTCTCGAGGTGTTTCGGGATTCTTACGAGAGGTCATCAGACACTCTCCAACAGCGGAATCTTGATTGTTGTTTGTAACGTGTGACAGACAGCCATTTTTTTCTAAATACGACTATCGTAAACAGATCCTGGTCATTCAGCAGTCACACTCGTAAATAATTCATTTGCATTACGTGTGACTTGTATGCTGATGCTCGCCGTGGCAACTAGCTTTTTTTACTTTATTTTAAAAAAATTATAACACAAATGTAGCTGATTTAACGCCTTAAATATTTCATGTAGATTTTAAGCTGGTTAAACACCGCTTCGGGATATTTGCCCCGCCCATTTAGAAACTTGAGTATTAATGATGATTAATTAAACTCTCAAGTTTTTTCTTAATCAAAAACCTACACGTTTCGCGTGAAACTTTAGCGTTTTAGAAGTTCAAAACTCAGCGAGAGTTTTTATCCATTCTAAAATTCCTCTGCTCAACTTTTTCGAAACTTTGGCTGCGGATTTTAATTTAATTTGGCCTTTGGACAACAAAATTCGCACTAATTTATAGATTTCAATAAAATGTAAACACGCTCCCCCACCCCCGAATTCCTCGCCGTCCCGAACCAATAAGCATTTGGGCCCTTATTCATGAACCGTCCCCATTTTCGAATGCGAAACTCCGTTTTTCTCTGCCGTTTCGTCGGTGGATTGCCGAAGGGATGCAATTGTAAATTGTGGGCCGGGACTGTTCCGATGATGAAATTTGAGACCCCGATCAATCGACTTGACTTGCCCGAGACGGATATTGTTTGGAATAGGTTCCAATTTTCGCCTTACGACATCGTGTCAGCTCATTTTCCGAAGAAGGGGAGCAGGAAGCGGCATTAGGCAAGAAATGCACGGAAACGATAAGTTTCGGAAAAACATAGCAGATGCAAAGTGGCGGAGGATCGAAGGGTGGTGATGTATTGATTTTCTGATGCAATGTTAGAATTGCGCAACGTTTTTGCATAACGTCGACAGAAACACAAGGAAAAGTGGAGGAGGTGTTGCTTTCTGTAATTATTAATATTAAGATTTAAAACAGCACTTCCGATATTATCAGGTGCATTTATAAACAGCTGAAAAAATTAATTACTGGTAATAAGTGGCCGTTTTGAGATAATCGAAGCTGGGCGAGGCAAAAATTACGACTTAGTGTTCAGTATTCTGTAATTATTTTATTCTAGAGTCATTTATTAAAACCCGTTTGAATTAATTGTCGCTGAACAAACACACAACACGACGGTAACGACCAAGTTCAATGGCAACTTGCATCCTCAGAAATCGGTTTGATGGCTCCCTCAATTGGCGCAGTCGACTAAAACCAGACTTCCGCTCGAAAGTGCATCACGTATTTCCGGTTATTTCTCCGCTCAGATGCAAGTTGGTGCATCTCCTGTGCATCGAGGCATAAAATGGCACTTGACTCTGAGCCCCGAAACTGCAAACTTGGCAGAGGAAGCGACCAATTTCCACCAATGTGCCGCAATTTGCCTCCGGTGGCTGTTCGTGATCTAAAATTACGGAGACATTGCTGGAACTTATTTCGCACACGTACCCCCGAAAGCGATTTTTGTCGTCTAATAGGGTTTAAGAGGAGGAACTAAGCACGTTCTGTTGGGTTTTTGCTTTGAATGTATGAACTTTTATTCAAGGAGTGTTTATTCGAGGATTGTGGCTGGAATTCAGGACTTACATTTTTTGAGCGGCTTCCATCTTTAAACAGTATCTTGTAATTTGCGAAATTTACCAAGTCGACAAACCATTGTGGATTGAAGAAGTGAGGGAACCCGTTTGAGGTGCGCAAAACAATTCCGCAGAACACACTAAAGCCAAGGAAAATTCAAAGAATGTAGCCTCTGACATATAAAATCGTTGCTTACGATCCGAAGAAACGCTCATTACTCGCTACAAGAGTTTCCTCTTTCCACATATAGTCAGGATCACGAAGCAATGCGTACACGTCACGGACTCTGTATGACGTCATGCGCCTACCACGTTTATCATACAAATGAATCGGTTTGAAAACTGTCAACAAACATGTCGGCTTGTTATTGTTTTGGTTTGTTCTATTTATGATTATAGCATGATAAGACCGTTAGTGTGAAGCAACAGTTAAGAAATAAGCTACACTTGCAGTGTTTCAGCACACAAGGGCATGCTGCAGGCTGCATAGACGCTATAAATTACAAACTCAGGCACAGGAAAGATCATGACTGTAACCCCTTTCACGTGTTCCTAGTCACTGAAGCCTGCCACTCACGTTCCAACGCCGCGGTGCTATTGTGTAGGATATGACGAAATTGAAGTGTTTTTGAACGTCTGTGTATGCGACAAGCAAATCGGTTGGATGTGGACGGTTGGTGAACAAGTCTGTCTGCAGTAGTACAATCGTGTTGTATTGGATGGAAATTTGATCGTGTGGACAGTGTACGTTATACAAACCGTGAAAGCAGCTATAAAAGTCCATTTTCTTCAGACATGTTGCCACTACGATCGCAAAATTTTAACTGCAAGGTCGTAACGTGTGTGTACTGCTGCTTGTTAGCAGAATTGTACAGCAGTTGTATCCAATACAATCGTACCCCGGCGTTGGAACGTGAATGACTGGCTTTAAGAACATTCATTTTTGCATTGACTGCTGGTAAAAACTGCTGACAACTGGGTGTTAAACACATACTTGGAGGGTGGTACAAGGCTTCATACTGTACTTAAAGCTACCAACGAGAATGTCAACATACGTCTCAAACAGACAGCATTGAACAGTTGTGACAGGCTTCAAGTTAGAGAAATACGCTTACCGTCTTCAATGCCACAATGGCCACGTCACATCTACAGAATAAGTTACTTTATTGACATGGAATAGATACAAAAGTAAACTATAAATAATAATAAGTATTCATGTTGCACAACGTCTTCATCTGACCAGTGATCTGTATATTTGGCCAGTGAAGTGATAGTGTGATTATAAAAGACATCAGCAGAACATGTCGCTAGTACAATCAATTAGGATGGTAATGGAAAATAACCTACATGTTACAGTGGCTGAATGCCCTCTGCAGTATTAGAATCTTCACTGTCATAATCACTAAAACTATAATCTGAATTCCCGTTCCACCACTCCCGTGTTATTTTATTCATATGGTCAACAGTATTTTTCCACATTGTGGGCGTGACATGTGCTAACGCTTCTTTCCACATTCCCACGGAATTTTTTTAACCATAACCATCATGCCCAATGTGTTTGGAATAAAAATTTGTAGTAATTCCCAAATATTTTCTATAGGGTTAAACATACAATGATATGGCGGCAATCGCAATAGTCTATGGCCATTCTGTTGGCCCAATTCATGGCAACATACGTTCTTGGATGTTTATTTCTGAAAAACATGATATTTTAAATGAAACGATAGAGAATAGTATATGCATTACTGTGCAACCAAATGATGAAGTTCCGTTTTTAACAGCTGTGGATCTGAACTTATGTCATGTTGTTAAAGCCATTCACGAATTTCTGCTTTTTTCCATGAACCATTGGGACATTTGTTTGCAAGGGTACTGTGATAGCTTACATTGTCTATAATAATCAGTGATGGTTCTTCAAGATTCATGAGTAACTGAAACCACTTGAGAAAATTCTGTTGATTCATTTCGCCATGATAGTCTGGATTTTTGGTATTAGAAGAAAATACCAGAGCTGCTTCATCAATAAATCCATTGCTTGTACCTACATGTAATACAATATATCTAAAATATAGTGAGAAGAATAAATAACCAACGTGAAACTGACACATTACTAACTTTTGCCTTCTATTTTGAACGTCCTGATACTTTTGACACTATCGTCTTGCCATGGACCTAACTACCGAACCATTTTCAAATATCCATGTTTCATCAAGATCACATGGCAAAGGATTTGGGTTCTGCTGATTGTCCATGTATTCACGTAAGAATTTGGTTCTTGCATGAATAACATGTAATTCCATAAGACGCTTCGTACACTTGTTGGAGAATAACGAAACCCAATAGAGAATATAAAATTCTTCCTAACGAGCTCAGAGAAACTTCAAATATATGTTTCTCCTTCAAGCAATCAAGTAATGACGATCGTGTAACATGTATTTCTGTAAAATAATCGTTAGTATCTATAAGGCGTGCGCATCAAATTCATACTTTTTTCGACCATTCCATATAAGCATTCTCGAATAGCACACTGCTCCGAAGTGCTAATATCACACACTTGCTTTGTTCGGGGGTCTCTATTTCTTGGGAGAATGTACAGCTTCTGCGGTTTTTATTTGTTGTACCATGGAGTTCACTGTTCGCACACATACACCCAGAGCAGCAGCAACCCTCTGTACAATGTGACTGCATTAGTAATTGTAATAAAATACACCTACTTACGTCTTGAACAGCTGTTAGTGGTAAAAGAGGTCCCCCGCTATCGCGTTCTTTAGCAAAATAGTCCACTAAATTAGCGACCATTTGCTTTGCATCTTTGTGCAAGGGCTTCGGCATGGTGGAATGTTTACGTTCAAGCAAGCGACACGTACCACGGTATACGACAGTTAATTTGGAGTTCTAAAAAGAACTGTTATAGTTCTGAAAAGAACTGATACGATTACACGAGCAGAAAAGTAGAAAAACGCGAAAAATCAAACAATACCTAACACAACATAACCAAAGTTGACACCAATGACACTTGTGAAATCGATAAAACTTTAGCATATGTTTCGCTATCAGTCGTACCAATATAATTTCCCCCAAATTGATTGATTTTGATCCGTATTGCCACGTATTGCGGCGCGTATTTTTGATTTAGTGTTGGTAACGGATCTACGTCATCCATGACGTGTACGCATTGCTTCGTGATCCTGAGTATACAAGTTGTTTTCCATTACATAAGGCCTCGCTGGGCCCAGCTACTAATAAATTACAGAATTATTACGCAAACAATACTCTCTTGAAACCTCGTTATACAACACATTTTCATCAAGCAATTTATTACCTCGTCAACACGAAATCAATTTCATCTCGCCGTAACCCGGCGTCCGAAATCGGTCAACAGTGCATCTCGCGTCCCCTCTGTCTCGGAATGCTCAATCCATGGCCGAACAATAGCACCATTATCGTCGAAAACAACAAACAGATCCATAACGAGCCACTCCGTACACGTGCTCTCAAGGCCTGATCCGCCGAATTAAGAATCCGCGGACTTTCACGAGCGTTTTTCGCTTCGAACAAGCCGAAAAAATTATTTTTCCGCCCACCTTCCCTCTTTCGGGGCATCGTTTTCCGCTTCTCGTCGGATTACGATAAACAACACTTTGTGTTGCTCCATCCGATTACGAGCTCTCTGCTTTCTCTCGTTTTACGATTAGCTAAAAGGATTAATTCTGTTGCTTTACAAGATCAGGCTCATGCGAAAAACTAGCGGCGTTTCGTGTCAGGCCGATGCGAATTTATGTTGCCGTCAAAAGCCCGAAGCCTCGACACTGGTTTACCTACCCTCGTCGAGTCAAAATTCGATCCCCGAAAATTAGATTTTTACTTCTAGAGGGTAAGTTAATGAAGTATTGTAATCGAGCCCGTCGGGCGACTACCTACTTTCATGTTTTCTCGACGTTTCATGGCTCGCTTCCCTTTAAATATTATAAAATAACGTATTCCTCCACTTGTGGTTTATGAATCCGTGTTGCGTTTTTAGCGTAGGTATCCAGATTTTTGGAAAAAAATTGTATATAATCTAACATTGAAATTGCAAAATGTTTTGAAATTTTGCAAACGTTTGAAAGTTATGCAAAGTATGGTAAATTGTTATCAAAAATTATTTTTTCGATGTCTCATTTCCGATATACTAGTTTTACGAGTTTTCAATTTTTCGATTCTTTAATTTTTGAGTCCTCAATTTTTCGATATTTTGATTTTTTAATTTTTGTCGTTTCTAAATTTTCGTGTTTCCGATTTCTTCTGTAATCAATTTTTCGATTTTTTGATTTTTCGATTTCTCCACTTTTCGATGTTTCGATTTTTCAACTTCCGAGTTTTCAGTTTTTCAATTCCTCAAATTTTCGACTTTTCAGCTTTTCGATTTTTTAAAATTTCCATTGTAAGCGGAATTTTTAGTGCAGGTCTTTAAGTCGACAAAACCAATCAGATTTAATAATTAACCCCCACTTAAGACACATATCTCAGATGCAGAGGGTGTATTTTGAGGGCAGTTAGTCCGAGTTAGTCAGAGTCCGTGAGAGTGTGTAAAATAGCGGTGGGCGTGAAGGCCCAGCTGTGTGGTGACAGGGCCGGACTCGGGTTGAGTGTTAAGCCCAAAGAGTTGGGTGTTAAGGTGTTGATAAGAGAAGGTGGCAGGTTAGGGTGAACCTGGGGCCACGAGAGTAATGTGAACGCGTAAAATCTCCGGCAGATACCATGGTATGTACCTGAGCACTGAGGGCGTACTCAGGTGGGGCGCCTTTGGCTCATGACACGGCAGGTTGGCGAAAGCCGTGAAAGGGGTGTCCTGGCTGTTGACCGACCGGTGGTGGCGGTGGTGGCAACCGAATGCAACAGAGAATACGTTTGCTGGTTAGGTTGGGAGATTAACCCGGTTTCTGGAGGAAACATAGTGACGTATGGACGTGGAGGTGTCCTCTCCATTTTGGCCAAGACAGCGCTCCTTCTGAGGGGGCTGTGGGCGGGCAGTACATCCCAAACTGTACGGCTAGGGCGATTTCAGATAACTCGACTACATCACCAGAAGATTGCGCGCTGAAGACGACGCCGTGAGTTGGAACCGCTGATCTACAAGGAGTGGGCTAGGGGGTGGAGACCCCCCGGTGAGTGACCCCATTCTTAATCATTAGCGACAGATAAGTCAGGTGTGTCTGTTTTCATATTCGTGATTGGGGCCGAATTGTCGCGGGGCCGGACCTGCACTAGAGCGTCACATGTAAGGGGTGAGTGAATCTGTAGTTTGCAATTGGCTGTAGCCGTTTGACCGTCATTGATAATGAATATTTGTTGATAATTTGCGCTAAAGCCGCTATCTGGCCAGGAATCGTCTTACACCATTTTTCAACTTTGCGATTTTTGGATCCTTCGATTTCTAGGTTTTTCAATTTATCGACGTTTCAGTTTTGACATTTTTCGATTTTTGCATTCTACAATTTTTCGATTGATCAATTTTTCGATATTTTAGTTTTGAGATTTTTCAATTTTGCGAATTTTTGATTTTGTTCTATTTCAATTCGACTTCTTGTTATTTTGATGTTTCGATTTCTCCATATTTCAGTTTTTGAATTTTTCGATTTTCCAATATTTCATTTCACTTTTGGAATTTTTCAGTCTCGCATTTTCAATTGTGTTTGGATTTTTCGAAATTTTAATTTTTCAGTTTTTTAAATTTAAAATTTTCGATTTTCAGT
>JAKCWB010000056.1:0-46682 GCA_022388445.1 Zophobas atratus | reverse complement strand
ATTATTATTTAAGATTCTGTCAAATTCTCTGCAATTGTTTTCAGATTCTCTCTAGTTCACTCGGATAGTTAGTTATAAATTCTACCAGATTTTCTTGGATTCTTTTAGAAATGTCCGGATTCTTTCATATTCTCTCATATTCTTTTGGTTCTCTTGTATTCTTTGGGATTTCCTTCGTAATCTTTCGGATTGTTTGCGTATTTTTTTGGATTCTGTTGAATTCTTCCGAATTTTTATCGGATTCTCTCTGATTTTTTTCAGATTCCCTTGGATTCTTTCGCATTCATCCAAATTCTTTCAAATTCTGTGGAATTCTTTTATATGCCTCCCAAATTCTTAAGATTATTCCGGATTGTCTCCTATCCTGTACGAATTTCTATCTGATTTCGGTTTTTTTTTCCGATTCTCTCGTAATCTTTAGGATTCTTTGTGCATTGTTTCGCGTTCTGTCTAATTCTTTCGAATGATTTCGAATTTTTTTTCAAATTCTTTCCGATTCTGTTGCATGCTCTCGTGTTATTTCCGGTTTTTTTTTTTGGCTTCTTTCCGACCTTGACTGAATTTGGCCAGTTTCTTTCGTTTCCTCTCGGATTCTTTTATATTCTCCCGGGTTTCTCCCTATCCTCTCGGAATTTGGCCGATTCTTTTATACTTTCTTATATTCTCTCATATTTTTTCGGATTCTTTGCGTATTATTTAAGATTCTGTCGAATTCTCTGTAATTGTTTTCAGATTCTCCCTAGTTCACTCGGATAGTTATAAATTCTACCAGATTTTCTTGAATTCTTTCAGAAATGTCCGGATTCTTTCATAATCTCTCATATTTTTTTGGTTTTCTCTTGTATTCTTTGGGATTCCCTTCGTAATCTTTCGGATTGTTTGCGTATTTTTTCGCATTCTGTTGAATTCTTCCGAATTATTATCGGATTCTCTCTGATTCTTGTCAGATTTCCTTGAATTTTTTTCGCATTCATCCAGATTCTTTCAAATTCTCTCGGATTCGTTTATATGCCTCCCAAATTCTTAAGATTATTCCGGATTGTCTCCTATCCTGTACGAATTTCTATCTGATTTCGGGTTTTTTTCCCGATTCTCTCGTAATCTTTAGGATTCCTTGTGCATTGTTGCGCATTCTGTTTAATAATTTCGGATTCTTTCCGATTCTGTTGGATTCTCTCGTATTATTTCCGGTTTTTTTTTTTTGGCTTTTTTCCGACCTTGACTGAATTCGGCCAGTTTGTTTCGTTTCCTCTAGGATTCTTTTGTATTCTTCCGGATTCTCTCCGATCCTCTCAGAATTTGACCGATTCTCTTATACTTTCTTATATTCTCTCATATTTTTTTGGATTCTTTGCGTATTATTTAAGATTCTGTCAAATTCTCCACAATTGTTTTCAGATTCTCTCGGGTTCACACGGATAGTTATAAATTCTACCAGATTTTCTTGGCTTCTTTCATATTCTCTTGATTCTTTTGTATTCTTTGGGATTCTCTTCGTATTCTTCCGGATTCTCTCGGATTTAGAATTTTTTCTAGTTGATTAAATCATTCACTGTTATTTTTCAATGGCCATTTTATAATAAATAAAATAAGTCTAAATTTAGCTTTTTTCTAGTTTTATGAGCAAGTAGTAGCCCCGCCCACCCACCCTTTTTTTCTTGGAGGATATGTCATTTACCAAGATCAATTTTATGTTAGCAGATATTAGCCCCGCCCCCACACGCTGTTCTCATTCTAACGAGTTTATCTTTCTTCAATTGTGATCCACTTTTCATTCCTATAACATGTATTTCTTATTTCTGAAGAAAAAAATGAGAACGGGGGAGTGGGCGGGGCTTAATTTAACTTTTTCCTACAGAATCTTTATTAAGCAAACAATACCCCCGCCCACCCACCCCCTCTTCATTTCTGCGATTACTCTTAATATTGTTCCAATTTACCAAAATCAATCTGACTTTAACAAATACTAGCTATGCCCTCCATTTTCTTAGGGGTATGTAATTTGCCACAATCAGTCTTATCTTTCCAAGTACTACACTGCACCAACCCAAGTTGACATAAGTGTCCACGCAAACATGTTGATGACGTCATCACAAAATTGTGTAAAGTAAAAACTCGAAAATGTTGTGTCGAAACAATTTTCGACCAATTTTTTTAAGAATGTGAAACCTTTCGAAGCTCCCAATTTTTTTTAGTCCATAGAGGTTATCACGAAAAAGTAAAATTCCGCAAAATCAAATTCTATAATTTTTCAGAGAAGCAGTATTTGTTGGACTGTACTTCAGAAGCGAGGGAAGTTCTGTCGAAATAACTTTGGACCAATTTTTTTTCATTTATGTTTCTTCTCCCAAATATGTCTATAATTCCCTCATATAACGTTGTAATTGATACGCAAAATTTTGGCGTGACGTCACACGTTTTGGAGGGGACGAATAGACAATCAGTTTTCAATTTGACTTATGTAGGATGGTGAAGGTGGATGTACTTTAACCCACGACGAAAAAGGAGACGTTATCAACACAACCATCGTCAGCGAGGAACCCCCGAAACCGAAAATATACGTAAAGAAGCCCTCAATTCGACTAATCTATTGTAGACCTTTCCCTGAAGGCAACCCTGTAAGTCAAAAACTTACTTCCAACTCAAACTAACACCTTTTTCTAGCAAAAATACAAAGTCAAGATGCACCTAACGACCCTCCTCCTCATGGATTTCCACGCCCACACATCACTAACTGAAGTCATGGGTTTGGTCGCTGGTTCGTGGAACCCCAACAAAAACGTCCTTACCATCTCCCACTACGAACCGTGCAGGAACATCGCTTCGTCAGCTACTCACTGCGACATGTGCCCGATTTCGCAGTCAAAAGCCGCGGATTCCATCCACAAACGCGGTTTGGATGTTCTGGGTTGGTTCCACTCGCACCCGACCTTCGCCCCTGAACCATCGCAGCAGGATTTGGACACCCAACAAGACTTCCAGCTGTGGATCGGGGATAGAAGGCCGTGTTTGGGGGTTATTTTGTCGCCTTTCAGTTTACATGGAGCCTTAATAGCGTCGCCTTTCCGCTGTATGGTGGTCGACAAAAAAGAGAATTTCGAAGACCAGTTCGTGCCTTATAAGTTTCAAGTCGAAGTCGTTTCCGACGAAAGTGATATAGAACGGTTTTTTACAGATGTGCGACGGATTTTTTGTGGAATGAAAGAGAGTGGAGTTGATTTTGGGAAACCGTACTTCCAGGATACTTCCATCACGTACTTAGAGAAGTACATTACGAGCGTAAGAATGCATTTAGCGAAATGCGGTACTCTGAATAAAATGACGTGTGATTATATTATCGAAAATATTTCGAATATATGTTCGGCATAGTGTATATTTTGTGGTATTAGTCACAATGTATTTTGCAGATTTGTATTTATAATAAAAGTTAGACTTTTTCCAGAGCTTGTTGCAAATCGCTGATCAAGTCTTCGGCGTCTTCCAACCCGACGGACAGTCGGATCATGTTGTCGGTGATGTTCAGAACTTTCCGCTGATCTTCGGGAACGGAAGCGTGCGTCATTACCGACCTGAAATGAGCTGCGTTAAAACGAGAAAGCAAAATTTCGAAGAACGTACGGTAATTCCGCCAGACTTTCGTAACCCCCGAGGCTTTCAGCCAGAGTGAATACTTTCAAAGAACTCAGAAACCGTTGAGAATGTTCAAGGGATGCATTTTTCAGGTAAAATGTTAGCATCCCGCTACATCCAGAAGTCAGTTTTTTGTATAACTCGTGTTGGGGGTGAGATGGACGTCCCGGATGCAAAACTTTCTCGACTTTCGGGTGTGTTTCTAAAAATTTTGCCACTTCTAGGGAGTTCTTCATGTGCTGTTTCATCCTCAAAGCTAAAGTTTTTATGCTTCTGGTTACTTGATAACAGTCAAATGGGGCCGGCACGATACCCATTGCTGGAATAATGGTACTACAATCAAAGTAAACGTTCTTGCAAATAAATGCTTACAGTTTTGGAGAAATTTAAGCTGGTCATAGAGATCTTTGTTATTTGTGAGAACGACCCCCATAATGACGTCACTATGGCCGTTGATATATTTTGTAATGGAGTGTACTACGAGATCGGCTCCGAAGTCAATAGGTCGTTGGAAATACGGCGTTACGAAAGTGCTGTCAACAGCCAGCAACACTTTGTGTTTGCGGGCGATGGCTGCAATTGCAGGAATGTCGATTACTTTGAGAGTCGGATTTGTAAGGCTTTCAATCCAGATTAGCTGAAAATAGAATAGAGACGTTGCGACGCGGTTAAAAATAACTACATAATCGTTGAATTAAAAAAATCTAAACGAAATAAAGTTGACCTACTTTGGTGTTTTCTTTTATGGCGCTTTCGATCTTAGTTTCGTGAACAAACGAAATTTCAAGACCGAGTTTCGTGCAAACTTTGTTGAAGAGGCGATTTGTGCCTCCATAAACGTCGTCCCCGCATATAATATGGTCCCCGGCTTTGAAAAGACTGGCTATTCCCATGGTAGCACCCAACCCGGAAGCCCAGCATAATCCATATTTTGCGTTGTCCAGTGTGGCTAAGCAGTTTTCTAAAACGTTGCGGTTGGGGTTTCCAGAACGTCCATATTCAAATTGCTAAAGATGGGTGGTAAAATTGAATTAGAATGTATTTTTATAGAACATAGATATTTAATCTACGTGGATGAAGGTCCCTAGTTTTTACTGAAAATGTCGAGATTAGGTAAAAGCCAAATTTAGTGACATAGCAATTAAAAATTAAAAAAAAGACACTAGGAGCCCCCTGTTTCAAAAATGAAGCGTCAGTCAAATTGACCATATTAGAACACTTTTGTGGCTTTACGTTCGGAAAGTATAAATATACATATAAATAAATTACATTTTTTTATTGAATTTGTCTTTCAAAAAATAAATATTTCCATCCACTATGTAAAAAGTATTTTTAATGTTAAAATATGATTTCAGTTAAAAGGTGGCGGCGGTAAACACCATAACACTTTGTACTATATTTTTCTGTACTAGTCAACTTGTCATCAAATTTATTTTTTATCATTTACCGATACTGTGATACTTTGCACATAAATTTACAACAATCAATACTTGAACTATAGACGGTTATCCAGGAAGATAAGATAAGTTTAACTTAATCAATATTTTCATATTTTAAATTTATTAGTCAATTTTTTAAGGTTTTGTATTCTTTATGAAACTCAAGCAGATGAAAAAATTACAACACCGTTTAACCGTAAATGAGAAAACAACCGATTGCAACATCATCTCATCAACTGAAAAATATACATGTCCCACCTTATATCAATATTTATTACTTATTTGAATTTTTTGAATTTTTACTTGGAATTGGATTTAAGAAAAAAAACAACACTGTTTAACCATACGATTTACCCAACCATGAAAAATATTTGTCCCACCTTCCCCTACATACCTTAAAATTCGCGGGCCCGTATTGCTTGAACGTCGTGGAGGCTACCATGGGCGTTACCACCGCCATCGAACTCCATTGTTCTGGGTCTTGAAAGGCGTGAATTGCAGCTGTTGCAAACCCTTTGGGTTCGGGAAGATAACCGTTCTCACCAGACATTTCTGTAAACTGTTAATATTTTCATCAATAAATTTGTGTTTATGGTGTAATTTAGATTACAACAGATAAAGCATTTATTACATCATTGTAATGACAATGCGTTTATTAAGTAAATATGTACGCAAAGAAACAAATTATCGTGTTTTTAAAAGAACACTGAGCCACTTTGAAGTCGGGTTAAAAATAAACCGCGAAATTCCGGTTTGTTGCCGGCCGGCAATAAGAAATTCTGTAAAATGAAGGTCTCGGAGTCAAGGATGCTGGAAATTGATTTAAGTAATATATCAAGATTGTTAAGTAAGCGTCTCTGATTATCCAATTGTATTTTAAAATGCAACGTAAACAATTTTATGGTAGAGGAATCGGACGCGGGTTATTTTTAAACTTAAACGTTAGGTATTGATTGTGCCGTAGAAATGGAAGTTTACGTTCTGGAGACGAAACCACGTGTATTCGTAATCGTTATTAAAAAGTATACCAGGCAATTAGTTGTTAATTATTATTGGATGTGTTGCTAAATAGCATGGAGGAAATATTACATAATCTTTTAGTTTTCTTATCAAAATTTGGTAACTTACTTCAGTGTGATGAAATTTACAACGAAAAGGAACACACGTCAGTTGATTTGGACCTGGAGTTCTGTATTTGCGCTTAGTTGTAGTACCGTAGTTAACTCACGAAGATTTCGATTGTACTACAAATCACGTAAAATAAAAATCTGATGATACTGGTCAACAGTGAAGTGCAAGGATAAGAGCCCTTGTAAATAAAAGGAAAGATTTATTATCGTTTAATGAGTGGACATTGGTGCAGTGGGTAATTAGGGGAGCTTAGGCCAAATTCTGACAGTTGTTGCCTACATTGTTGAATTACCTGTATATATCAGTTGTTCAGCCGATTTTATCAAAAATTTAGCTTTTTTTTTCATTCGTAAATAATAATTATGTAGAAAAATGTAAGTCAGTGTCTAACAAATTTTAGATCGGTGTTTGACCATATATTGGAACTTGTTCCAGTGTCCCCTACTAGTCTACGTTCGACCTTTTTGGCGTCGTGGTGTATTTCCCCGTATGATATACTAAAAAAACATATCTAAGAACTTACTTCCAATCAAATATCTTCTTTTGTTGTATACGTTGTGCATACAAGGAATTTTGTTACATCTGTTTACGTTACTATATTCTACGTAGTGCGCCAATAAATATACAAATTATAAAACATTTCGAAACTCGAAGGTAAAGGAAAGAAATCGCAAAAAACGAGTTCCCGCGCACTTTCAAATTTGACAACGTGCTTTTGACATGGCCGTGCGTCATGCGCACTCTAATAACAAGCGTTTTTGCCGAAATTGTTTTTACAAAATCCTCATACAACACCCCATGATCACGTTCCTGACCTTCAAATGCTGTGGAAATGCCTTCTTGTACCACAAAAAATGTTTAATATTTGCACCAAATATAGGCAACCAAACATACACCGGATCAATGTAGTTATTTTTTCGCGATGCTTCTGATTCTGATGTAAAATTGTAGATATTGAAAATTCGAAGGAGGACAAAAGTGATTTAAAATTTAGTAATTCCATATTTGCTAAGAGAAACGAATGTCAATCTTGAGTTAAAAATGTAGAAATTGAAAATTGTACTAGTTCTAACAGGGGTTGAGGAACCAATGAGATTGTACTTATTGTTTTATTACTTCCTGAGCAGCAAATATTGTAGTAGAGTACGAAGAAATATGTCTCCCGTTTCCGTCTGTCTGTCTGTCCGTCTATCCGTCTGTCTACCGTCCCGGTTTTTTATTAGACAGATAATCTCCGAAAGTACTGAGCTGATTGTTGTCGAATTTGATGGTAAAACGCTAACCAAAATTTTGCCTAATCATCCCCACCCATAATGTGATGACGTCATTCAAAATTGTCCATCGTAAATGAGTTTTAAATTGTGTAAAATACACAGTCGTACACATGTAGTTTATGATTCTGCATTAAGTTCTAACCCGAAAAGTCCAGATTTTTGGAAAAAAAAATATAAAAAAATTTGCAATTTAATTTTGAATCTGCAAAATCAAATGCTTTGAAATCATGGAGATGTTTTAAAGTTATCATAAGCATGGTAAATTTATTATCAAATTGTTTTTGCTCATGCTCCCTAAAATATTGATGAGGTTATCTCAAAACATTGCCGCATAAATCCTAAAATGTGCAAAATATGATCCTATACTTGTCATTTATCACTACCCCAAACATCCACCCTCTCTTTTCTTAGAGGGTATCTCATTTGCCAAAATCACTCTTAACTTAGCAGATACTAGCCCCGCCCACCCACCCTCTCTTTTCTCAGAGGATGTCATTTGCCAAAATTAGTCTTATCTTAGAAAGGACTAGCCCCGCCCACTCGCCCTCTCTTTTCTTAGACGATATCTCATTTGCCAAAATCAGTTTTATCATAGCAGGTTCTAGCCCCGCCCACCCGCCCTCTATTTTCTTAGAGGATTATATCATTTGCCAAAATTAGTCTTATCTTAGCAAATACCAGGATTTTGGCAGATGTCGTACCTTTTAAGAAAGTAGAGGGCGGGTGGGCGGGGCTAGTACTTGCTAAGATAAGACTTATTTTGGCAAATAACATATCCTCTGAGAAAATTAATTAAATAAATTTTAAAGGTATTGATGCGGCCGTGTTGAATTCGAAAATAAAAGAAGTGGACTGTATTTTTGTATTTTATTGTCCACACAGCTGGACTGCTACCTAACGAATGACAAAAAGAATTTTATACAAAATAAGAGAGGGGACTTGTCCGTCCACCCCTTATGGCACGAGCCACAGATAGATGTGGCCGCCAAGGTCCGCCGCCGACAAAAGCAAGCCGCCACAAGGTGCGGCCGCCGGATTGCTGCTGCCCGACAAAGAGTGCCGCCGACAGGGAAGCTGTCGGTGACACAAGCCGTACCAGGTATATAATAAGTGTATTGGCTTAAATGTGAGTAAGTAATTTCGATGTTTTTTTTTTTGTTTGTTATATTTGTATTTTTGTATATTTAAAATTTGTGAAACTGTGTGATGGAAAGTAATCCACTACAGACAAAAGTTATCATAAGCATGGTAATTTTTTTATCAAATTCTATTTGCTCATCCTCCCTAAAATATTGATGAGGTCATCTCAAAATATTGCCGAATAAATCCTAAAATGTGCAAAATATGATGATTCTATACTTGTCATTCATCACTTCCCCGCCCACCCACCCTCTCTTTTCTTAGAGGGTATCTCATTTGCCAAAATCACTCTTAACTTAGCAGGTACTAGCCCCGCCCGCCCACCCTCTCTTTTCCCAGAGGATGTCATTTGCCAGAATTAGTCTTACCTTAGCAAGGACTAGCCCCGCCCACCCATCCTCTCTTTTCCCAGAGGATGTCAATTGCCAAAATTAGTCTTATCTTAGCAAGGACTAGCCCCGCCCACCCACCCTCTATTTTCTTAGACGGTATCTCATTTGCCAAAATCAGTTTTATCTTAGCAGGTACTAGCCGCGCCCGCCCACCCACCCTCTCTTTTCCCAGAGAATGTCATTTGCCAAAATTAGTCTTACCTTAGCAAGGACTAGCCCCACCTACCCACCCTCTATTTTCTTAGAGGATTATATCATTTGCCAAAATTAGTCTTATCTTAGCAAGGACCCTCTATTTTCTTAGAGGATTATATATTTGCCAAAATCAGTCTTATCCTAGCAAATACCAGGATTTTGGCAGATGTCATAAATTTTAAGAAAATATAGGGCGGGTGGGCGGGGCTAATATTTGCTAAGATAAGACTTATTTTGGCAAATAACATATTCTCTGAGAAAATAGGGGGCGGAGGGGCGGGGCTACTACTTGCTAAGATACGACTGATTTTGCCTCTATTAATCTGGTTGAAACAACTTTCGAGCAATTTTTTTCTAAAACAATAATGCTTTTTAATAAAATAAAAAAGTTATACGTCTTTGTGTCTGCTTTACATGATTTTTAAATATTTCTGTGTAACCCCTGACGGCAAAGTCGTTTTTCTAATAAAAATAAAAATTTTAATAAAAAATATTTAGTCCTGGATTCTATTATTTGTCAAAATAAAATTTAACTTTCGACTCAGAGCCAATAAAATGAGTTACCAGAATGGAGTACGGGTGGGTGGGTGGGGCCACTTTTTCCTTTGAGTTAAATCTTAGATTCTATCGTTTGTCAAATCAAAATTCAATTCCTATTTTGCAGTGAATCAAATAAATCAGTGAAATGGACAAAGGAGATGGGATTAGTTAAGTTTAGATTTTTTTGCAGTCTTATGAGTAAGTAATAGCCCCGTCCACCCACCCTCCCTTTATTCTAACGACCCTTGATATTGTTAATTAATAACAACATTATTATCTTTTAGTTTCTTACTCAAAAATGTTAAATACTTGATGAGAAAATAGATAATTCTAAATAAATTATCTAAAAATATTCAGCTGGTGGTAAATAACATACCAGACATGAAAACAATATTAAAACACAGTATTACTAAAGCTACTCCCACTCGCACAAGTTCCACCTTAATAAATCATTTCATTGGCCCGGAGAAGAGAAACGGCATTTACAGTTGTAGCTTATTGTGTCTACTCTACTTGATTTTTATAAATTTCTATGTAAACTCTGGCTGCAAAGTCGTGTTTCGAATAAAAATAAAAATTGTATTAAAAAATATTTAGTTCTAGATTCCATTATTTGTCGAAATAAAATCCGACTTCCGTCTCAGAACCAATAAAATGAGCCGTGATAAAAAAAGTAGGTGTGGGTGGGTGGGGCTACTTTTAACTTTGAATTAGATCTTACATTCTGCCGCTTGTCAAGTCAGAAATAAAATAGGTTATCAAAATGTAGAAAAGAGGTGGGTGGAGCGAAGTTCAGCTTTTTTTACAGTGTCTTATAAGCAAACAATGTTTGTCGTGAAACTTTTTTAATGCATTTTTTTATATATTTGACCTCATTTTTAAGGTTATTTTTTTAAAAAAGTTGTGGATTTCTAAAGATTTTGACTATGATTCCAGCGGATCCATATAGAAACCACTGACTGAGGTTTTTATATTGTCACGGAACTGCTAGTTGCCCTAGTTATGTAAAGATTGCCTCATGCCATGCTTGTGGGATGTCAGCAAAAACCTCTTTTTGCTGGCATTACGGAAGCTTAGGTGGGGGGCAGTGCGGACTGACGAAAGGAGGCAGTGGGTACTAACTAGGGACAGGGGAAGGATTAAGTGAGAGAAGTGAAGTGACGCACCATACCCCCTAAGGATGGAATTTGTAATGTAAGTTGAAATATATTTAGTTTATTTAATGTATTTGGGATTTTTATTCTTAACGTCGGATCGGGTAATTATCCTTAGCTCTACCAATCTCTCCCCCGACCCGGTCGTGACATATGGTGGAGGCGCCCAAAATTTCGCGCATATAGTGTTTTTTAAATCTTAAGAAAAAACTAAATCTTATTTTATGAATAATAAAAACCCCGCGGATCCAAAAACCCGTCAGCAATACAAAATCCGTATAGAA
Organism: Zophobas atratus; assembly: GCA_022388445.1. NCBI lineage: Eukaryota > Metazoa > Arthropoda > Insecta > Coleoptera > Tenebrionidae > Zophobas > Zophobas atratus. The sequence continues at coordinate 35,503 of JAKCWB010000056.1, read as the reverse complement.
AAAGAGTACGGTTCGTTTCAACCAAAAAGCAGAAGTTCTGATATTCACGGAGTCGTTAAATTAGGGGGATGCGGTTGTGACACTTCAGAAACAGATCCGGAACCACTTGTGCTTAGTCCAATCCCCATCGAATTACCAGAAACCAACCTAAAGCAGTTAACATTGTCCGCACCAACTTCACAAAATTCTGAAACAGTAGACCAAACGTTCGATAAAATACCGGGAACAATCCCCAACAAATCGCCTCACTTCACTGAGCAAAACATCAGAGAAACAAACGACCCATCTAACGAAAAAATGGCCAACGTTACAATCACCGAGGCATTCACAAGCCAAAAACATCCATCGATCCCGAGCTTCATTAGTCCAGAAATTTTTGATCCAAAACGTGACGACCCACAGCGGTTTATCCAGAATTATGAGCGGGCAGCAGTGGCCAACGCGTGGAATGACAACTTGAAGATTTCATATTTCGGCTCATTTTTGTCAGGAATAGCGAACAGATGGTACGAAAATTTTGTTACGAATAATGCTACAAAACCTGGACAGATGTGAAGAAAGAATTCCTAAAAGAATACAGAATGTCGGACTATTCGGAAGACAAGGAAAGAAAATTTGAAAACCGCAGACAGACCCGAGAAGAGTCAGTAAGAGAATACTTTTTTGATTTATCCTTCCTAGCGTATGAACTGGACCCATTAATGGAGGACGAAAAATTTATCAAACAATTCGAGAGAGGCATGCACGATAAATATTTTAGCAACTACAAGATTCTAAAACCAGATGACGTTACCGTACCAGAACTTAAATCAATTATTGCGAAACTTGACGCTATAGAACAGCGAACAAAAGAAAGCCAAGGGTACTTTCATGACCGACAGGAAGTTGAAGAAGCGAATAAGTATACGAAATTTACCACAAACTCTAGGAAATTTGATAGTAGGCCACCACACCTAAATGGAGGCAATTTCAAGAAAAATGTACCAAACACCCGCAGCTCTAACGGACGACCAAGGTGCTACCATTGCGGAAGAATTGGACATTTTGCAGGCGCATGTTGGCACAATACAAGTGGCAACAATTACAAACAGGATCACCACCCAAACGCCAAGGGACGACGAAACTAAACCTCCCAGTCGTCCTTACGCAAAAAGGGAGAAGCAGCGGCACTTCAACCCTCAACAAACCCCCGCGTCTGCTAACCCTAAATGTACAAGTTAACAAACAACATCTTACCGCAATTGTAGATACAGGCGCCGCAACAAATGTTGTTGTCAGCAAAATAATACCGAAAAACGAAATTCGCAAGCAGCAGCAAATGTCATTTTTATTAGCGGCGGGCAACGCGAAAGTTCCTATCTTAGGTACAACCTCCCTGACTTTAAGGGTAATGAATCATACAAAAAACATTTCAGCATACGTCGTGGAGAATTTACCCTATCCAATTATCTTAGGCATGGAATTTTTATGCAACGAAAAATCTATCATTAATTTACAAGATAACACGATTATGCTGACAGGTAAAGTTTTCGAACTGAATAAATCGTTTCATGTTTCACAACATACAAGCTATACGCAACGTAGGTCAGTTAAGGGGTACAACAACACCTTAGTCGACATTCCTAAAATGACTTATTATAAACAATGCGTTGATGACATATCGCAAACATTACGTGCAATCATAAAACGGAATAATAACACGGAAATGACACAAATTCGACAGAAAGAAACTATGACACAAGTCAACACTATACATGATTCACTTCGCGACCACAAATTACTGACACGGCAAGACCTAGACCTTCAAGAACAAGACACATACGAAACCTTCGCAAAAGCGAATTTTGACATTTTTGACACCATCACTAGTTGCAACATCTCCACCATGAAAGTCCAAAGAAACAGTTACCCTTGTGTCACATGGTTGTTCAATGAACAAAATAAATTAAACATACGCAAAATATATTCCACTGATAATAAATTAAATTTTACTCTTAATGTGGCAAGTAACTATCAAATGATATGGCACATTCTAAAAGAACTAAAACAAATAGTAACGAGGAAGAATATTACACACATGTATTTACAAAAACCAGCTGTGAATAATACCCAAATTAAAGTTGCCGAAATTATCCGTATGATTTATTACATTTTCAAAGACACACCTATTAATATTTATATTTTTGAAAATTCAATTTCCACTTCAGAAATAAATTCACAAGATTACAACACTGTAACTGTACACCAGACATCTCCCCCCTTATGTGATTCAGTTTCTGCCCAAACGAGTGATCAATTGCAGCAAACCGGCGACCGAAACACACACATATTAAAACTATGTCTATCAAAAGATTATAAAATGGACCCACATACGAAAATTACAGTAAAGCTTACCTTAAATGGAGACGTCAGGGACATCACATTACCTCACTTATCAAACAATAACAAATTTTTGGTCAAAAAAGGACTCATTTTAAACGTTGCAGACGACTTTACGTCAGGAACATTAGAATCTCGAGGTCATAATGCATTAAAATTATTTAAGGGTACTGCTGTTGCGTACCTAGAAGAACTTGTGATAGACAAACCCTTATTTTTAATAAATCAACAACAAACGGGCCAAACGAAAAATCGCGAAGTTAAAATTGACTCTAAATTGTCCTCTCAACAAAATGAAGCAATTAAACATTTAATTAACTCATACAGTGATATATTTGCGGACGACCTAACCGAAATAGGCTCTACGCAGCTAGTTGAACATAAAATACAATTAACAGACAGTACTCCCATTAAAAGCAAACCATATAAAGTATCCCCAAAAGAACGCCAAATAATTGAAGAGCAGATCACGGAAATGCTAGAACAAGGTGTAATTAGACCTTCCCAATCTCCGTACTCCTCCCCAATTGTTTTGGTAAAAAAGAAAGGCGAAAAAGAAAAAGTGCGATTTTGCGTGGATTACAGAAAGTTGAATAAGGTGACAAAAAAATCCAATTACCCATTAAGTAATATAGATGAAATGCTTACGTATTTCGGAAAATCTAACTTTTTCAGTACGTTGGATCTTTTTAGCGGGTTTTGGCAAGTTGGAATAGACGAAAACTCTAAAGAGTACACAGCGTTTGTAACGCCAGGTTTCGGACTTTTCGAATTTAACAAATTACCTTTCGGTCTGTGTAACGCCCCGTCGACTTTCCAGGATCTAACGGATAGAGTTTTTCGGGGACTGAAATGGTCGTCCGTTCTAGTGTATCTCGATGACGTGATTGTTTTTTCAGAAACTTTTGAGGAACATTTGGACAAGTTGAAAGAAGTTTTTCAAAGATTAAGAGACGCTAATCTTACATTAAAAACTCAAAAGTGTACGAGAGGTACCGGGATCGATGCCGACTGCCTTTCACGCAATCCAGTACTTCCCGCTCCTGAAGAAGAATCTGACCTTTTCGACGTACCTACCTTCCTGTTGGACAACGTAGATATTCGCTTTGAACAACAGAAAGACCCGGGTTTACAACAACTAATACAAATAATTGAGGATCCAGAAAACAACGAATCGACAATAGCTTTGAGGAGAAAATCCAAAAATTTTACACTAATCGACGGCGTCTTATACAAAAAAAATGCAATACCAAGTGGAAATGATAACCTCCTAGTAGTCCCGCATCATCTGAAGCACGAGATCCTTTTTGCACACCATTCCGAACCCTTGGCAGGACATTTAGGGATAGCAAAAACGTTCCATAGAATTAAAGGGCGATTTTACTGGGACGCTATGCAGTCAGATGTGGAAAAGTTTGTAAAAGGGTGTGCAGACTGTCAAGCGCGGAAGGGCGAACAACATAAGAAACCAGCCGGACTACTAAAACCTATTCAAGTGGGGTTGCCATTTGATAGAGTAGCCATAGATATCTTGGGACCATTCCCAAAGAGCAAGAGAGGAAATGTAGTCATAGTTGTAGCCACAGATTATGCAACAAGATGGGCTGAGACTCGGGCGATGGCTAATGCTAAAGCAGAATCAGTGGCCAAGTTTATTTTGGAACAGATACTTACGAGACATGGAAGCCCAAGATACCTTTTGAGTGATAGGGGAACCAACTTTCGGTCGCAAGTGGTACAAGAACTGTTGAAATTGATGGGTGTTTATCACAATTTTACAACAGCTTACCATCCACAGTGTAACGGACTGACAGAGAGGTTCAACAAAACACTCGCCGACATGCTCGCCGTTTTCACAAGCACCAGCCAGAAAGACTGGTGCCAGTATTTAACTCACGTAACGTTCGCCTACAATACAGCTCGTCAAGATACCACTCAGTTTTCTCCATTCATGCTTGTCTATGCAAGAGAAGCAGTCTTACCTACGCAGGCAAATCTTCTGCAGGAACCGCTGTCAAGCTACGTGTTTGATATTAGAGAAAAGGCATTGGCCGTTAGGAACTGGGCTGTCGAAAATATTTATAAAAAACAAAATATTGATAAAGAAAGATTCGACGAAAAACATAGGCACGTTGAGTTCATGCCTGGGGAAAAAATAAAAATATTTACTCCTATTAGAAAAGTGGGAAAGAGTGAAAAATTATTATTAAAATATTTCGGCCCATATACGGTGATAAGAAAAATGGGGGATGTGGATTACGAGATTAGAAAAGGCTCGAAAAAAGAAGTTGTACATGTAAGTCGACTTTTAAAATATAATGATCCATGGAGTCCACAGGTGAGTAGCGACAAATAAACAATGTTTTCATTGATCTACTTTTGCATCCATTATAATGAGATAATTTTGTCGAACTATATAAAAGCGTTGGGTGTTAGTTTTTATTTTAAATGTATGCTTTGTTAACGGGGGTTTACGAGAACTTTTCAAACGTGTGAGCCTGCGTGTCGGAAAAAGACATACAAATAGTACAATTTTTAAGTTTAAGGTAAAACGAATTCAAAATAAATGTATTAACATGGCTTTCCTACAGGCTGTTCGCTATCTTACTAATCAGTCAAAATTCTTGCGTTGGAGGACAAATAGAAGTGTCGGCAGGAGCATTCTGGAGGCCCCTTGTGGAGACTTTGAATTACGAGGCAACCATACCAATAAAGTATACAATGGCGTGGTTCAAACCACAAACAAACAGTACGGGCACATCAAAACAATGTAGTGGCGATCACAATTGCGAGCTGGCGACCGCTATGCACCAGTTAATGGAAGCGGTTGACGGCGAGCTGGAACCACAAGAGTCGGAAGAAGGATGGCAGCTTTTTGAAGATCAACAGCACAGAGAAAAACGCAGCCTGGATTTTCTAGGAGAGGGACTGGCTTGGTGTTGCGGCGTTGCAACACAACACAAACTAGACTCGCTGCACATGGAAGAAAGGGATTTACAGAAAAAACTTCTCCAAAATTTTGTCGCAAATATTCCAGAATCACCACAAATTTTTTCTTTTGCGGACAGTTATGGTGTACATACATCCGCTACTTTAGTTGTTTGGAATTTAATCTTAACTGTTTTATTAATATATATATTTTGGAAATCCAACCACCCAGCGATAGCCTCCCCCAACCAAACATGTAACCCTACCACCTCCCTTCTACTACAAGGGGGGAAGCCGTTAGGATAACTGTAGATGACGCGTCGTAAATTATATATATTATCACCTTGTGGATCTTGTCTTAATATTTGGACTCTCGATTAAAAAGATCGTTAGACAAATGCTGAGGCAATATCTGTGCAGGTCGATTGAAGCCTGCAGGCATATATGTATTACCCATATATAGGTTATATGTAGATAATAAGTAGTTGTCCACTGTTTTATATTTTAGATCGGAGATTGAACATAGATTTAGAAAGTTATTTAGATATTGTGTACTGGCTTCGCTTTATCTATTTTGTAGGAGTATAAGGTAATTCTAATGAATGAATTTTTTTTATGTTCTGGAACCGGGTCTGGCAACGGGAGACACCTACCATACATAAGGCGTTCTTGCTCGAGACAGAACCAGCATGGAAAAAAAAAAAAAAGGGCCCTGACATCACTCTCGCATACGACGCTCTCGTTCGAGAACCAAGCTTCTACGACGACGAGTTCTCCTTAAAGAAGACTCCAGTTAACAAGACTGGACTCATAGTGGTTGAGTTTTGCCAAAAAGGAAATGGTGGTGAACGGGACTTCGGCCAGTAAGCAGGGACGTTAAAATAGCGCTCATCAACTGCTGCAATTAGTAAGAGAGTGCCGCTTGTCGCGAGAGATTTTAAAATAGTTGCTTCAAAAGATAAATACCTTAAATCAATTTTTGTCTTATTCAAGTGTGTAAAATGTTGGTAGGGTCTTCCTGGGTATGTCGACCAGAAGAATGTAATTTTGTATCGTTGGGTATCTTTGTTATTGTAGTAAAGTAAAGTAGGAGTGAAGTCTAATATAATTGTATATTTTATAGGGTTGTGTTTGCAAAATGGATAATTTGTGGCTATGTACGTTTTATGCATTGTATTAGTTAAGAGATATCTGTTTGTAAAACACTGGAGGTCCAGTGTTCCTTAAGGGGGGAGATGTGTCACGGAACTGCTAGTTGCCCTAGTTATGTAAAGATTGCCTCATGCCATGCTTGTGGGATGTCAGCAAAAACCTCTTTTTGCTGGCATTACGGAAGCTTAGGTGGGGGGCAGTGCGGACTGACGAAAGGGGGCAGTGGGTACTAACTAGGGACAGGGGAAGGATTAAGTGAGAGAAGTGAAGTGACGCACCATACCCCCTAAGGATGGAATTTGTAATGTAAGTTGAAATATATTTAGTTTATTTAATGTATTTGGGATTTTTATTCTTAACGTCGGATCGGGTAATTATCCTTAGCTCTACCAATCTCTCCCCCCACCCGGTCGTGACAATATATATAAAAAAAACATTTCAACGTCAAAATTGGCCTGTTAAAAATGATAAAGCACCTTATAATATACATATATATACATATTTAAAAACAGAATGTGGGGTCAAATATACCATTTTACTTATTACTAATTTGTTCTTTTTTTTTTGTGTACATATTTAATTTTATAAGATTGCATACTCCTGCATGTGTGATTCATGAATCCGTGCGGAGTTTTCACCCTAGACTTCCAAATTTTTGGGGAAAAAATCAAAATTGTGTAACATTTTATAATTTAGCTTTGAAATAATTGTAAAACCGAATGTTTTAAAAACTTATAAGTTTTTTAAGATTATCGTATGCATGGTAAATCGTTAATTAAAATTTTTTCACATATAGTTTATGATTCCGTATTAAGTTTTTACCCGAAAAGTCCAGATTTTTTGAAAAAAAAATTAATATAAAAAAATTTGCAATTTAATTTTGAATCTACAAAATCAAATGCTTTGAAATCATGGAGATATTTTAAAAGTGTATAATATTATAAGTGTATTGGTTTAAATGTGCTTAAGTAATTTCGCAGGTTTTTTTGTTTGTTATATTTGTATTTTTGTATATTTAAAATTTGTGAAATTGTGTGATGGAAAGTAATCCACTATAGACAAAAGTTATCATAAGCATGGTAAATTTTTTATCAAATTCTATTTACTCATCCTCCCTAAATTATTGATGAGGTCATCTCAAAATATTGCAGAATAAATCCTAAAATGTGCAAAATATGATGATTGTCATTCATCACTTACCCATCCACCCACCCTCTCTTTTCGTAGAGGGTATTTCATTTGCCAAAATCACTCTTAATTTAGCAGACCCACCCTCTCTTTTCCCAGAGGATGTCATTTGCCAAAATTATCTTAGCAAGGACTAGCCCCGCCCACCCGCCCTCTCTTTTCTTAGACGGTGTCTCATTTGCCAAAATCAGTTTTATCTCAGCAGGTACTCGCCCCGCCCTCTCTTTTTTTAGACGGTATCTCATTTGCCAAAATCACTCTTAACTAGGCAGGTACTAGCCCCGCCCACCCACCCTCTCTTTTCCTAGAGGATATGTCATTTGCCAAAATCAGTCTTATCCTAGCAAATACCAGGATTTTGGCAGATGTCATACCTTTTAAGAAAATAGAGGGCGGGTGGGCGGGTCTAGTACTAGCAAAGATAAGTTTTTTTTTGGCAAATAACATATCCTCTGGGAAAATAGGGGGCGGAGGGGCGGGGCTAGTACTTGCTAAGATACGACTGATTTTGCCTCTATTAATCTGGTTGAAACAACTTTCGAACAATTTTTTTCTAAAACAATAATGACTTTTAATAAAATAAAAAAAGTTATACGTCTGTGTGTCTGCTTTACATGATTTTTAAAAATTTCAATGTAAACCCTGACGGCAAAGTCGTTTTTCTAATAAAAATAAAAATTAAAAAAAAAAATATTTAGTCCTAGATTCTATTATTTGTCAAAATAAAATTTAACTTTCAACTCAGAGCCAATAAAATGAGTCACCAGAATAGAGTACGGGTGGGTGGGTGGGGCCACTTTTTTCTTTGAGTTAATTCTTAGATACGATCGTTTGTCAAATCAAAATTCAATTCCTATTTTGAAGTAAATCAAATAAATCAGTGAAATGGACAAAGGAGATGGGATTAGTTAAGTTTAGATATTTTTGCAGTCTTATGAGCAAGGAATAGCCCCGCCCACCCACCCACCCTCCCTTTATTCTAACGACCCTTGATAATGTTAACTAATAACAACATTATTATCTTTTAGTTTCTTACAAATATGTTAAATACTTGATGAGAAAATAGATAAATTCTAAATAAATTATCTAAAAATATTCAGCTGATGGTAAATAACATACCAGACATGAAAACAATATTAAAACACAGTATTACTAAAGCTCCTCCCACTCGCACAAGCTCCACCTTAATAAATCATTTCATTGGCCCGGGAAGAGGAGCGGCGTTTACAGTTGTAGCTTATTGTGTCTACTCTACTTGATTTTTTAAAATTTCTATGTAAACTCTGGCTGCAAAGTCGTGTTTCGAATAAAAATAAAAATTTTATTAAAAAATATTTAGTTCTAGATTCCATTATTTGTCGAAATAAAATCCGACTTCGTCTCAGAACCAATAAAATGAGTCATGAAAAAGGAGTAGGGGTGGGTGGGTGGGTGGGGCTACTTTTAACTTTGAATTAAATCTTACATTCTGCCGCTTGTCAAGTCAGAAATAAAATAGCTTATCAAAATGTAGAAAAGAGGTGGGTGGAACTAAGTTTAGCTTTTTTACAGTACATATATATTTAATTTTATAGGAATGCATACTCCTGCATGTGTGAATTATTAATCCGTGCCGAGTTTTCACCCTAGACATCCAGATTTTTGGGGAAAAAGTCAAAATTGTGTAACATTTTATGATTTAGCTTTGAAATAACTGTAAAACCGAATGTTTTAAAAACTTTGCGGTATTTTGAATAAAATGACGTGTGATTATATTATCGAAAATATTTCGAATATATGTTCGGCATTGTGTATATTTTGTGGTATTAATCACAATGTATTTTGCAGATTTGTATTTATAATAAAAGTTAGACTTTTTCCAGAGCTTGTTGCAAATCGCTTATCAAATCTTCGATGTCTTCCACACCGACCGATAGTCTGATCAAGTTGTCGGTGATGTTCAGAACTTTCCGCTGATCTTCGGGAACGCCAGCGTGCGACATTACCACCCTGAAATGAGCTGTGTTAAAACGAGAAAGCAAAATCTCGAATAACGTACGGTAATTCCGCCAGACTTTCGACACCCCCGAGGCTTTCAGCCAGTGTAAATACTTTCAAAGAACTCAGAAACCGTTGAGAATGTTCAAGCGTTGCATTTTTAAGGTACAATGTTATCATTCCGCTACATCCAGAAGTCAGTTTTTTGTATAACTCGTGTTGGGGGTGAGATGGACGTCCCGGATGCAAAACTTTCTCGACTTTCGGGTGTGTTTCTAAAAATTTTGCAACTTCTAGGGAGTTCTTCATGTGCTGTTTCATCCTCAAAGCTAAAGTTTTTATGCTTCTTGTTACTTGATAACAGTCAAATGAGGCTGGCACGATACCCATTGCTGGAATAATGTTACTACAGTCAAAGTAAAGGTTCTTGCAAATAAATGCGTACAATTTTGGAGAAATTTAAGTCGGTCATAGAGATCTTTGTTATTTGTGATAACGACACCCATAATTACGTCACTATGGCCGTTGATGAATTTTGTAATGGAGTGTACTACGAGATCGGCTCCGAAGTCAATAGGACGTTGGAAATAAGGCGTTACGAAAGTATTGTCAACAGCCAGCAACACATTGTGTTTGCGGGCGATGGCTGCAATTGCGGGAATGTCGATTACTTTGAGAGTCGGATTTGTAAGGCTTTCAATCCAGATTAGCTGAAAATAGAATAGAGACGTTGCGACGCGTTTAAAAATAACTACATAATCGTTGAATTAAAAAAATCTGAACGAAATTAAGTTGACCTACTTTGGTGTTTTTTTTTTATCGCGCTTTCGATCTTGGTTTCGTGAACAAACGAAGTTTCTAGACCGAACTTCGTGCAAACTTCGTTGAAGAGCTGATTTGTACCCCCATAAACGTCGTCCCCACATACAATATGATCCCCGGCTTTGAAAAGACTAGCTATTCCCGTAGCAGCAGCGCCCAAGCCGGAGGACCAGCACAATCCATATTTTGCGTTGTCCAGTGTAGCTAAGCAGTTTTCTAAAATATCTCGGTTGGGGTTTCCAGAACGTCCATATTCAAATTTCTAAAGACGGGAGACGTAATTAAAATGTATTTTTGTAGAACAGGTTTTATGGTATTTTATATCACTAAATTACAAGCTATTTAAATTACACATGTGCAAGACAATTAAAATTCTAAACAATATATTACAACGTTGTTTACACTTTTTTTCAAATCATGTGTATTTTAGTTTATTGTAATTTCACAGCTTGTAAAACAAAATCTGTGATATTTTGCAGATAATTCTAAAAAATCACTACCATGAACTTTAGAAGTCTGTTTGTCCAGGAGGATAAGATAAGTTTAACTGAATCCATATTTTCACATCGTCAATTTACATCTAAGTATTTGTTCTGAGAGATATTGGGACAAATATCAATGATTATTTGAATTTTTTAATTGGAATTGGATTTAAGAAAAAAAATTGGTCTAAAGAGTTTAGACAGTACTTCCCTCGCTGTCGGAAACTTGACGACTGCATGCCTATTGTGTTTTTTTTTCTCATTACATTTTTGTAGTGGGAATTTAAAAAAAAATTGCGATGACGTCATCAACATTTTTGCAAGGACACGTATATCAGTTGGGATAGATGTAGTGTAATACTAAGAATAAAATTATTATATTCTCAAATTTTCGGGAAAATGAATTGGGTCGTTTTGAATATTGATTTATAATAATCAATAAAATAACGAAACAATTTACTCACGTATACGTATCAGAGGCAACTGAAAATCGTGTATGTATAAACATTCTTAATTTAAGATGACAGGCGTAACAGCATACGTGAGAGTCAAACAGAGAAACTGTAAACAAAACGACCATCGGTTTTATTGCTTCGACTTCCGCTTATTATATAAAACATTGGGTTTTATTTTAATTCTTGACGGTGAAATTCACAATTGGTTGATTAATAAACATGTCTATTTCACATTCGCGGAACCAAGTGAGCGCATAAAACAAATGCAGGTCTGTAATGTTAAAGTCGATGTAAATAAGCGTGCTACCCTTATGTTTCAACCGAGTTTTTCCTTTAACAAATTTTGTGTCTACCAAATTGGGTTGGTTGGGGTGTAATACTAATAATAAGTGTTGCTTTTATTTAATCAATAAAATAAATTGACTTCATTAATTTTTTTGAACCACCTCTTAAGAAAATCTAAAAAATATGAATGAAATGATAAATCACAAATACAAACTCATCATATTTTTTGCATTTTAGATAGGATTTATTCAGCAAAATTTAAGGGTGACGTCATCAATTTTTTTTAGGAGGGATGAACAAATACATTTTGAACAAAAGTTTACCATGCTTATAATAACTTTAAAATATTCCCAAGATTTCAGAGCATTCGGTTTTGTAATTCCTGATTAAATCGATAAAATAAATTCACGCCTTCATTAATTTTTTTGAGTCACCCTGCATATGCAAATCCAAAAATATGAATGGAATGATAAATCACAAGTACAGACTCATCATATTTTGTACATTTTAGATACGATTTATTCGGCGAACTTTTGAGCTGACGTCATCAGTTTTTTGTAGAAGATAACCAAATATATTTTGACTAAAAATTTATTATGCTCTTTATAACCTTAAAACATCTGCAAGATTTCAAAGCATTCGGTTTTGTAGTTCCTGATTAAATCATTAAAATAAATTTACGCATTCATTAATTTTTTTGAGTCACCCTGTATATGCAAATCGAAAAAATTTGAATGGAATGATAAATCACAAGAAGAGACTCACCATATTTTGTACATTTTAGATAGGATTTATTCAGCAAAATTTTGTGGTGACGTCATAAATTTTTTAGGGGGGACGACCAAATACGTTTTGATCAAAAATTTACCATGCTTATGATAATTTTAAAATATCTTCAAGATTTCGAAGCGTTCGGTTTTGTAGTTCCTGAGTAAATCAGTAAAATAAATTTACGCTTTCATTTATTTTCTTGAATCACCCTGTATATGCAAATCCAAAAAATATGAATGGAGTGATAGATCACAAGTACAGACTGATCATATTTTGTACATTTTAGATATGATTTATTCGGCAAATTTTCGAGCTGACGTCATCAAATTTGTGGAGGGGATAAGCAAATATATTTTGACTAAACATTTATTATGCTCTTTATAACCTTAAAACATGTGCAAGATGTCAGAGCATTCCGTTTTGTAGTTCCTGATTAAATCAATAAAATATATTTACGCATTCATTAATTTTTTTGAGTCACTCTGTATATGCAAATCCAAAAAATATGAATGGAGTGATAAATGACAAGTACAGGCTCATCATATTTTGTACATTTTAGATATGATTTATTCGGCAAACTTTCGAGCTGACGTCATCAAGTTTTTGGAGGGGATAAGCAAATATATTTTGACTAAACATTTATTATGCTCTTTATGACCTTAAAACATCTGCAAGATTTCAGAGCATTCGGTTTTGTAGTTCCTGATTAAATCAATAAAATATATTTACGCATTCATTAATTTTTTTGAGTCACCCTGTATATGCAAATCCAAAAAATATGAATGGAGTGATAGATCACAAGTACAGACTCATCATATTTTGTACATTTTAGATAGGATTTATTCCACAAACTTTTGAGCTGACGTCATCAAGTTTTTGGAGGGGATAAGCAAATATTTTTTGACTAAAGATTTATTATGCTCTTTATAGCCTTAAAACATCTGCAACATTTCAAAGCATTCTGGTTAGCAGATTAAAAATTAAATTTCAAAATGTTGTTTTATAATTTTGATTTTTTTTTCCAAAAATCTGGACGTTTCGGGTGAAAAGTCGATTCAGAGTTGTAAACTACATGTGTAGGACTATGTTATTTTATACAATTGAAAACCCATTTACTATGTACAATTTTGAAGTGACGTCATCGCATTAGTGGTGGGGATGATTAGACAAATTTTGGTTAGCGTTTTACCATCTACATGATATTCTTAATATAAGTACAAAATTTCACAACAATCGGTCGAGTATTTTCGGAGATTATCTGTCTAATAAAAATCTGGGGCAGACGGACAGACGGACGGACAGACGGACGGACAGACGGACAGACAGACATGGGCGCCCATAGAAACCTTTCTCAGGGGGGGCCACCCTGAAATTTTTGTAATATACTCTGTTCTTGTATATATAAATAATATAATGATATAAATCTTTACTATTATAAATATATATTTTAATCATCAACTACGTTAATCAAATCTACTCGCAAATAACCCTACAACATCATTATTCTTATTATTAACAAAACAGTGTAAAATATTAAAATTAAAAAGTTATAAAAATATAAAATTAATCAAAAGCAAATTGCTAATTTCTTTTTTCTTGGCCAAAATCGTCAATTACTCTACCAACAGATGTTTCTTCGGCATTAACTCTCTCTCTCTCTCTCAAATACTACTGTCAAGTTTTTTTATTTTTACAAAATCCTGCCAATTTTGGATTTCGTCTGATAAATTGTCAGTGGAGTAAAATTCGCCCAACCCTTTAAAGCAACTTGGTTTTAAGTTATGTACATTTTTTGGATGTAAGGAAAATAATGAGTATGATGACACTTTTGTTTCGGAAAATCATGTCGTTAAGGAAAGAATTAAATGATCCAGGTATGGAATAAAAGTGCCACAATAATTTTCTATGCTATCTGTGTTGTAGTTCGCACGCCCACTGGTGAAACGTTCTGGTGCAACCGAAATTTCCACTCGAAATCGATGGCTACTCTGAAAATCCGCCATCAGTAGTAATAAATAACACCACTTTATTTTATACTTCTTATTAGCTGATGAAGTATCATCATCAGTATTTGTAATTTTTCACTTGAAGAAATTTCAAATATCCATATTTCTTTCTTTTTAAATAAAATATTAAATTTAAAATTTAAACAGACATTTAATCAAGAGTACTTACGCTTGTATTTTGAAATAAATAAATAATAAAAAGTATAGTCAACAAAACGCCGGTTTAACAACTATTCGTCTTTACACGTCACTTCACCACAGATCAAAAGTGAAAACGGAATGAATTTTTGGACGTAAGCAATAAAATGTTTGCTCTTGTGTTGTAATAACTGTAAAAATCAAATAACGAAACAACCCATAATTCAGTACCAGTTAAAAAGGATAGATTTATGATGTTTCCAGGCAAATCTGGGCCGAACAGAGGGTTTCAAAACCAGATGGTCTAAGTTTGTCACATTTCTGTGTTTGTGTGGCCATAAAACTGAAAGTGTAGGGTATGTATCTACTCTTACAAATGTGCTGAAGTTTAACTTTGACAAATAAAAAGGAAATTGACGCAGAATCTCAGGGGGGGCCATCGCCCCCCCTGCCCCCCCCCTATGGGCGCCCATGCAGACAGACGGAAATGGGAGACCTATTTCTTCGTCTTCTAGGGGTCATGAAAGATCGAGAAAACGTAAAAGTAGAGAGTCGGCCGACGGACTCGATTACAATACTTCCTTTGCTTACGCTCGGGAAGTAAAAACAACAATGTTTAACCATACGATTTACCCAACCATGAAAAATATTTGTTCCACCTTCCCCTACATACCTTAAAATTCGCGGGCCCATATTGCTTGAACGTCGTGGACGCCACCATGGGCGCTACCACGGACATCGAGCTCCATTGTTCTGGGTCTTGAAAGGCATGAATTGCAGCTGTTGAAAACCTTTGGCTTCGGGAAGATAACCCTTCTCACCAGACATTTCTGTAAACTGTTCAATTTCCATCAATAAATTTGGTTTTATGGTGTAATTCCGATTACAACAGATGAAGCATTTATTACATCATTCTAGTGATTGAGTAAACACGTACGCAAAGAAACAAATTATCGTGTTTTTGGAAAAAACTGAGACACTCTGAAGTCGGATTAAAAATATACCGCGAAATTCCGGCCTGTTGCCGGCCGGCAGTAAGAAATTCTGTAAAATGAAGGTCTCGGAGTCAAGGATGCTGAATTGAAGTATATTAAAATTAGCAAATGTAGGTAACACTTTGGTGAGGGTGGGTGTACTTTAAGGGGGAACGCTAGACGAGAGACAAGTTTGAATTGGGCGCCATTTGTTGCCTTAAACCCAACCAGCAATTCTTCTTTAAATCTACCTGCGCAAATAATGATAATTTATGACAGGCGGCCCACAACATACTTTCAGCACGGAATAATCATTTCTCATATTCTTTTGACATATTAATTTTAATATTCGAGATAATTATTATATTATTCAAACACAATTTAGACACTGTAGAGCAAACAAGGCTTATCAAGCCCGTCTATTACTTTATTCGCCTAAATATATTATTAATACCGTTTTCTTGTTATTTAGATAAGGGAATAAATTAAATGCTCAGTTAAAAAATAAATTATCAGTAAAAATGATATATGCTTGGTGAAATAATAGCTGCTTAGTTAAATTAATAACTGTTCGGTTAAATAGGTAATGCTTAGTAAGAAGCCTACGTGCTAAGTATAAAAATTAGTCGAAGGTTATTTCGACAGAACTTCCCTCGCCCGTCAAGTGCAGCACAACAAATAATACTCCCGCAGAAGGCACAAATTGAAAAATGAAATATACTTAAAATAGACAACAAATCTGAAAAATTGAAAAATCAAAAACTTTAAAAATCGAAAAATGAAAACATCCAGAAATCGAAACATTAAAAAAATCAAAAAATTAAAATATCTGAAAATTGAAAATCCAGATATTGAAAAGTTCTCAATATTCAAATCCTGAAAAATTGAGTATTGAAAACTTGAAAAATTGAGAAATCCAAGCATCAAAAAATAGTAAAATCGAAACATGTAAAATTTAAAAAATCCAAAAATTGAGAAATAAAACAAAATAAAAATCTAAAATTTAAAAATTCGAAAAATTGAAAAATTAAAATATCGAAAAATTGAAGAACTGGAAAATCGAAACACCAAAAAAATCAAAAAAAACAAAAATCTAAAATTCAAAAATCAAAAAATTGAACACTCGAAAAGCCAAAAAGTCGAAAAATCGAAACATCGGAATGTTCAAAAACTGAAACATCGAGAAATCAAAACATCAACAGTAGAGGAGCCAAAAAATCAAAAAATGAAGAAATCAAATTAGACCAAAATTGAAAAAACGAAAAGTTAATCATTGAAAAATTGAAAAATCTAAAAATCGAGAAATTGAACGATCTAAAAATTAAACAATTTAAAAATCGAAGAATTGGAAAACTAAAAAATCTAAACCGAGAACTTAAAAAATCGAATAATCGACAAATCAAAACATCAAGGAAAACAAAAAAATTAACGGAAAATCTAGAACTTAAAAATTGAAAAATTAAAATACCTATCGAAAAATTGAAAAATCGAGAAATCGAAACATCAAAAAATGGAAAAATTGAAGAACCGAAACATTGCAAAATCCCGGAACTGAAAAACTGAAAAATGGAAGGAAAATTGAAAAATCGAAAAAGTGAAAGAATTCAAAACTGAAATCTTGAAAAACTGAAAAATGGAAAGAAAATTGAAGAATCGGAAAAGTGAAAAAATCCAAAACTGAAACATTGAAAAATTCAGAAATCGAAAAATTGAAAAATCACAATTAAAGGAAGAATTGAAAAATCGAGAAATAGAGAAACGGGAAAATAAAAAAATCAGTTAATCGAAAAATTGAGAAATCGAAAAATTTAGAAACGTCAAAAATTGAAAACTGAAAGATAAAACAATTTAAAAATTGTAAAACTGAAACATCGGAAAATTGAGAAATCGAAAAATGAAGAAATTCGAGTAACCGAAAATATGAAGAATCGAGAAATCGAAGAATGGATAAATTGAAAAATCCCAACAGTAATATATCGAAAAATTGAGAAATTGAAATCCAGCAAAACTGAAGTATCGTAAAGTTAATAAATTGAAAAACTGAAAATTTTTGAAAAAAAAAATCCTATCAAAAACTAAAAATTCAAAAAATCGAGAAATTGAACAATCAAAAAGTCAAAACATTGAAAACCCAGTAAATTGATAAATAGAAAAATTTAAAAAACAAAAATTTTAAAAATCCAAGAATTGAACAACAAAAAAAATCTAAACCTGAAAACTCAGAAAATCGAATGATCGAGAACTCAAAACATCAAAGAAAACAAAAAATCTAAAATTTAAAAATTCGACAAATTGAAAAATGATGGAACTGAAAAATCGAAAAGTCGAGATAGTGAAAAATCTAAAAGCCTAAAACTTTAAAAACTGAAAAATAAAAATATCGAAAAATTTAAAAATCGAGAAAACACAATATCAAAAATTTGAAAAATTGAATAAACGAAATATTGCAAAATTGTAAAGCTGAAATATTGAAAAACCTAAAATTGGAAGGACAATTACAGAATCGAAACAGTGAAAAAATCCCAAACTGAAACATTGAAAAATTGAGAAATGGAGAAATGGGAAAATCAAAAAAATCGCTCTAAAGAGTTTAGACAGTACTTCCCTCGCTATCGGAAACGTGAAGACTGCATCCCTATTATGTTTCTTTTTCACATTAGATTTCAAAGCATTCGGTTTTGTAGTTCCTGATTAAATCAATAAAATAAATTTGCGCATTCATTAAATTTTTTGAGTCACCCTGTATATTCGAATACAAAAAATATGAATGGAAAGATAAATTACAAGAACATTTTAAATAGAATTATTCGGCAAACTTTTGAACTGACGTCATCAATTTTTTGGAGGGGATAAGCAAATATATTTTGACTAAAAATTTATTATGCTCTTTATAACCTTAAAAAATTTGCAAGATTTCAAAGCATTGGGTTCTGTAGTTCCTGATTAAATCAATAAAATAAATGTACGCATTCATTAATTTTTGGGGTCATCCTGTATATGCAAATCCAAAAAACATGAATGGAATGATAAATCACAAAAAGAGACTCATCATATTTTATACATTTTAGATAGGATTTATTCAGCAAAATTTTGAGGTGACGTCATGAATTTTTTAGAGGGGATAAGTAAATATATTGTGATTAAAACGGTCCTGGTTTAATAACAAAAAAATATTGTTCGTCTATAAAACAAGCTCGTCTTAGACAAAGTATTCCTAAAAAAAATATGTCGTAAAAAAATGTACGTATGCTAGTCCCGACTGCGATTATGGTTTAAATATTTTTTAGATAATCCTGACATGGATGTAGAAATATTTGTGACTGCCAAAGAGGTTTTTTTGAGAAAATTATCTTTGAATTTAGACCAAATTGAAATAGACAATAGGCAACAGGCACATTTGGGCAAAAGAAAGAGAAATTAGGGTTACGGCTTCAAATTTTGGACGTATTTTACAAACTTAGACCGACTACAGCAATAGCTAAAACTGTGGAGTCTCTGTTGTACAGTACATTTAGAGGTAATAGTCATGCATACTATGGACAACAAAGTGAGGAAAAAGCTGTCAAGTGTTTTGAAATAAAAAAAAATATAAAAACTGAATGGTGTGTCTTTATTTCAAAACAATTTCCTTACTTGGCTGCTAGTTCAGACAGGGTTCTAAATAATAATAATAATAATAATATATACTTTATTGTCCAACAGGATTAATTTCCCAATTACAGGACAACAATAACTAATTGTACACTACATTAATAAATATATAAATAAAATAACAATACTATCGTAGTTACAATTTAACAAAATATATCTTCTAAACAATTATTTCCACAACAACTCATTGTGTAAATCGGTGCACGACGTAAAACGTTGGTCCGAGCTCTAGGGATCTTGAATGTTTGTACAAATCTAGAAGATAGCCGTGGAACATTGAAGCTTATATTACTAAGAAGATCTATACAATCTATTTCGTTAGAAACGAGTTTTGCAAGAAAACGGGCACAGTAAAAATCTCTTCTAGAAGAAAGTGACGACATTTGATGCCGTTGAAGGAGAAGTGACATATCCGTACCCCGTTCAGGGTACGTTCCATCACATTTAAATGATAGAAACTTCAAGAATTTCTTCAGAATTCTATCTAGGACCATGTGCTGCGTGATGTATATCGGATACCAAATTAAAGATGCGTATTCTAACTTGCTTAAAACAAAGGCATAAAACAGAATTTTGATCAGGTTGACATTACGGAAATACTTAGATACCCTCATGATAAAACCTAAGGACTTGTTAGCTGAGTTCGCTATATGTTCAATGTGTGAATTAAATGTTAAGCGTTCATCAAATATTACACCAAGATCCTTGATTGACTCTTTTTTAGTAATAAAAAATCCATCAATTGAATATGAAAACTCAGTAAGGGTGTTTTTACGGGAGAATGATATAAAGAAGCATTTTGTTTTATTAATTTTAAAAATATTATTATTACACCACTGCACGATTTTGTCAAGATTGGCTTGCAAATGTAGGGTATCGTCAATGCAGGAAATTTTTGAGTATATTTTGAGGTCGTCAGCATAAGCAAGAACCGGACAACTAAGAGATAATAGCAAGTCATTTACGAATATGTTAAAAAGTAACGGTCCAAGATTAGAACCTTGCGGAACGCCGCTATTAGATGTAAATAAATAGGACCTGAAGCCATTATAAGAAATATAATTCACGCGATTGTCGATGTAAGAGCATATTAATTTTAAAAGTGAAGCTGAGAAGCCAAAGTTATTAAGTTTACGAAGTAAAATTCTGTGGGGATGCAATCGAAGGCCTTAGAAAAATCAGTGTAGATGACATCAATTTGACCTTGATTATCGATTTCTTGGGCTAGTGTCTGACTTAGCACAGATAAATTAGTAATAGTGGATCTGCCTTTTACAAAACCATGTTGGTATGGCGATATGTAGGGCCGGACATTGTAGTAAATTTGTTTATATAATACCTGCTCCATCACCTTTGAAAAATTCGATAAAATAGATATTGGGCGATAGTTGTTGAGGAGTTGAGAACTACCTTTTTTAAATATGGGGATGACTCTGGCTATTTTCCAGCGTTCTGGGTAAGTATTTGTTTTTAAGGCCAAATTAATTATTATGGACAGTGGTAGAACAAATGCAGAACTACAATCTCGAAGAACAAAACTTGGAATTGAATCATCACCGCTGTCAGTTTATTAGGAAAGTTTTTCATTATTGATATTAGTTCGTTTTGGCTAACTGGAAAAACTGAACAAATTGAAGAGTTTTCATAAGTGGGTAAAAAGGAGGTTGACGAGTCATTAGTTTGTGCATTTGCAAAAGTTTTTGCAAATGCGTCTACAATATCTTGTGGATTAGTATATTCATTCATCGATCATGTAGCTGGGAATTCTAGACGTTCCTTTTTTGACGTTTATGAAACTCCACAATCCAGAAGGATTTGATTGTAAGTTAATCTCCACTTGGTTGATGTAATCATGATATGCACTATTCAACTGATTTTTCACGAGAGATCTTAGCCTTTTATATTCATTATAGAAGACATTATTTTTGGTTCTCAACCACTTACGTCTGAAATTTTCTTTGGTTTTAATATTATTTTTTATTTCATTCATAACCCAATATGGGAACTTAGAAGATGAACAACCGGAAACTTTTGGAACATTTTGGTCTAGAAGCGTATATAGATATTCATAGAAATTGTCCAGTGCAATATTTACGTCATCGAAATTGTCGAGAAATGTCCAGTCTGCTTTCAATAAATCTTCGTAAAGTTTAGGAAAGTTGGCTTTCCTAAAGTTGTAGCGTACATTATTGGCTGCAGGAAACTTATGGGTAGCAGATGATGCTAAGAATTCTAAGTTTACGGCAAGTGAAGGGTGGTGAGCATCTTCAGGTACAAGAGCTGGCACATAATGTTCAAGATCCATTGTAAAATTTTGGTTGTTTACAAGAACTAGGTCAAGTAACTGCTGATTACAATTGCGTATTGTATTATGCTGAACGAGAAGAAGGGAATCACAAAATTGTTGAAGGAGAGGAATTTTAGGATAATTAGGCGGATTAACATCGCAAAAGTGAGGGACGTTGAAATCACCAACTAGAATAACATCCTCATTAAGTAAATGTACTTCTAGTGCATTTAAAAATAGCTCTAAATCAGTGGAAGTAACGTCAGGGGGTATATATGTAACACAAAATATGAATTTGATTCTACCAAATACACACCGACACAAGATAACATCAATTAATGAAACTAAGTTTGAGAGATGCTTGGTATCAATAACAGTATATTTAACAGAATTAGAAAATGCAACGAGAACACCACCACCTTTAGTGCGACCTGTAATTGAAAAATTTCGATCAGAACGAACAACACTGTATAGATCAGGAAATAATTCGGAATCAGAGACAGAATCGTTTAACCATGTTTCAGTGAGCGCTATTATATTAAAAGACATGTCACAACAGTTTGAAAAAAACGTGTGGGTTTTAGAGTTGAGACCACGAACATTCTGGTAGTATATGCTGACATTTGTTGAATTCCTGTTGGAGCTCTTTAGTTTTCCGAAGACACAATTGTGGGTATACCACCATATAAAGGATAGGAGTGCATTAGTCTAAATTAAATGCCCTTCAAAATCCCAAGATTTGTCTCCCGAAGAAGCGGTTAGAAAAAAAATAATCAAATTTTGTACATTGACTGACAGAGAATTGAAAGTAAAAAAAATCATGATTACTACTTTCAAGTCCAATGCTTGTTACGGGTATTTCACAAGTTTATTTTGTTGTGTGGACACCCAAACAAACTAATATAGAAAAAAACGAAGAAATATGTAAAAAGATGGCAGATAAACTTGGCAGATTTTACTTTGGGGCATTATTGCCCGAAATAATTGATTTAAGAAGAAAGAGGAACCTGCTTTTGCGAGAAATTTTTTTAAAACAAATAAAATTTGTTTCTATTTTTTTATGTACTTTAATAATTTATTAGGAGTACATTTTTCATCACCAAGACTTGCATATTTTTATTATAAATATATTTTGAAAACGAGCACTTTTTTCGAGTAATCAATGAAGGGAGAAGTTACTGGGCGTAGGGCTTTTTTAAAACACCTCCTTTCTGGGATAAGTAGTAGATACACTTAGCTACTTATACGTGTTAAACAAAAGCTGTATTTTATATATTTTTTATTATCATTATAAAGATGTTTATTAGTTTTACTAATTAACAAAGTAAAATATATATTAACAATAATGTTACAATGAATTTTTAGTAATCATGTGTATTGAATTCAGGATCCTGAGTGCATTAAAAATATTATAGTTCCCCAGTTTTAATTCGGTTTTATGATAGTACCTCATTGCGTAAAAGTTAATTTCCTTAACAATAGATTACTACGGTCCTGGCGGCTTGTTATAAAACTGAGTTCCTTGCCATAAATTAGAAAAATCAGCCGAGAACTTTAACAATCAGCTTATGGTAGAGCAGGCGATAAGGGTTTTACCTGGAAAGTCGCTTCCGTAAATTTTTGTGGCGCTCCTATCGGCAAAGTACTGAACTAACGGCTCAAAATCTGTCGAATTGATACCCATTTTTTTCAGTAATTTTTAGTTTTTGTTACCAATAGATCATTAATTTTCCTCTGATATTCCTGTTAAAATTATTCGACGTATTTTGCATTAATTTGTGGTATATTTTGATTTTAAAAAACACATTATTATTTAAACAAATTGTACCACTAACAAACATTTAATGACTCTGCGGCCTGTAAAAAGTGATGTTTTGTCCATGTGCGAATTTTCAAGCGATTCTATGATGGTTATGACTCAAAAAACTTGAAAAGAAAACATACAATGGTGCTTTTTTTTACGATATTTCTCAGCCATATTTTTTTAATTGATTGGTCTCTGCGCTCTAGAATATGAAAAAAGCTGCAGTTTTATGATACATCTATATTAATATCATTTTTCATACAAAAAACCAAAAAAATGTCATACCTCGTCTAGCGAGTCCTCTTAACCCACGACGAAAAAGGAGACGTTATCAACACAACCATCGTCAGCGAGGAACCCCCGAAACTAAAAATCTACCTAAAGAAACCCTCAATTCGATTAATCTATTGTAGACCTTTCCCTGAAGGCAACCCTGTCAGTCAAAAACTTACCTCCAACTCCAACTGACACCTTTTTCTAGCAAAAATACAAAGTCAAGATGCACCTAACGACCCTCCTCCTCATGGATTTCCACGCCCACACATCACTAACTGAAGTCATGGATTTGGTCGCTGGTTCATGGAACCCCGACAAAAACCTCCTTACCATCTCCCACTACGAATCATGCAGAAACATCGCTTCGTCAGCTACTCACAGCGACGTGTGCCCGATTTCGCAGTCAAAAGCCGCAGATTCCCTCCACAAACGCGGTTTGGACGTTCTGGGTTGGTTCCACTCGCATCCGACCTTCGCGCCTGAACCATCGCAGCAGGATTTGGACACCCAACAAGACTTTCATCTGTGGATCGGGATAGAAGACCGTGTTTGGGGGTTATTTTGTCGCCTTTCAGTTTACATGGAGCCTTAATAGCGTCGCCTTTCCGCTGTATGGTGGTCGACAAAAAAGAGAATTTCGAAGACCAGTTCGTGCCTTATAAGTTTCAAGTCGAAGTCGTTTCCGACGAAAGTGATATAGAACGGTTTTTTACAGATGTGCGACGGATTTTTTGCGGGATGAAAGAGAGTGAAGTTGATTTTGGGAAACCGTACTTCCAGGATACTTTCATCACCTACTTAGACGAGCGTAATGATGCATTTAGCGAAATGCGATACTTTGAATAAAATGACGTGAGATTATATTATCGAAAATATTTCAAATAGTGTACATTTTGTGGTATGTATTTTACAGATTTGTACTTATAATAAAATTCAGACTTTTGCCAGAGCTTGTTGCAAATCGTCTATCAAGTCTTCGATGTCTTCCAAACCAACGGATAGTCGGATCAAGTTGTGGGTGATGTTCAGAACTTTCCGTTGATCTTCAGGAACGGCACCGTGCGACATTACCGACCTGAAATGACCTGTGGTAAAACGACAAAGCAAAATTTTGAGAAATGTACGGTAGTGCCGCCAGACTGTGATAACCCCCTAGGCTATGAGCCAACGTGATTACTTTCAAAGAAGTCAGAAACCGCTGAGATTGTTCAAGAGCTGCATTTTTAATGTAAAATGATACCATCCCGCTACATCCAGAAGCCAGTTTTTTGTACAACTCATGTTGAGGGTGAGAAGGCAGTCCTGGATACAAAACTTTCTCGATTTTTGGGTGCGTTTCTAAAAATTTTGCAACTTCTAGGGAGTTCTTCATGTGCTGTTTCATCCTCAAAGCTAAAGTTTTTAGGCTTCGTGTTACTTGATAGCAGTCAAATGGGGCCGGCACGATACCCATCGCTGGAATAATGTTACTACAATCAAAAATCTTGCGAAAAAATGCTTACAATTTTGAAGAAATTTAAGCTGGTCATAGAGATCTTTGTTGTTTGTGATAGTGACACCCATGATCACGTCAGTGTGGCCGTTCATGAATTTTGTAAGCGAGTGTACTACGAGATCGGCTCCCAAGTCAATAGGTCGTTGAAAATAACACGTTACGAAAGTACTGTCAACAGCCAGTAACACATTGTGTTTGTGGGCAATGGCTGCTATTGCGGGAATGTCGACTACTGTGAGAGTCGGATTTGTCAGGCTTTCAATCCAAATTAGCTGAAAATAGTTTAATTAAAAAAATCTAAACGAAATTAAGTAGACCTACTTTGGTGTTTTCTTTTATGGCGCTTTCGATCTTACTTTCGTTAACAAACGAAATTTGGAGACCGAGTTTCGTGCAAATTTTGCCGAAGAGGCAACTTGTGCCTGCAAAAAGGTTGTCCCCACATATAATATGATCCCCGGCTTTGAAAAGACTGGCTATTCCCATGGTAGCGCCCAAGCCGGAGGACCAGCAAAGTCCATATTTTGCGTTGTCCAGTGTGGCTAAGCACTTTTCTAAAACGTCTCGGTTGGGGTTTCCAGAACGTCCGTATTCAAATTCCTAAAGAACAGATTTTCTGTTGTTTTATATTGATATCCACTGTACGTAAGTACATACCTTAAAATTCCCGGGCCCATATTGTTTGAAAGTCGTGGAAGCCACCATGGGCGCTACCACAGCCATCGAACCCCATTGTTCTGGCTCTTGAAAGGCATGAATGGCAGCTGTTGCGAAACCTCTGGGTTCGGGAAGATAACCGTTCTCACCGGACATTTCTACAAACTGTTGATAAGTATTTTCGTCAAGAAATTTGTTACTTCATTCTAATGACACTGCGTTTATTAACATAAATACGTATACAAAGAAAAAAATTATCGTGTTGTTGAAAACTGAGGCACTTTCCGCACGGGTTAAAAATAAACCGCGAAATTCCGACTTGTTGCCGGCCGACAATATATACGAAATCGCGTAAATGGAGGTCTCGGGGTCAAGGACGCCCAAAATTGATTAAAGTATATTAAATAAGCGTCTCCGATTATCTAACTGCGTTTGAAAAATGCAACGTAAACAATGAATCGACCTTGATTTTGTTTAAACTAGTCTCGAGACACAAGATGGTACTTTATATGTACAAGAAGAAAAGTGAAGGATTTAAGTTGATTATCACAAAAATACTATTTTAGACGTGTTTTAAGTTTTGTTGTCCAAATAAGTCTACACATATCAAGAAACACAGGTAAAAAAGTAGCCCCGCCCACCCACCCTATCTCAATTGTGACGATTTTTTTATTCGTCGTGAGCCAAGAGGGCGGAGCTTAGCTGCAAAATCCTTTTACCGTACGAGAAATTAAAAACATGTTTCAAGTTTCTTCTTCTGAAAAGACGACTAGGTGTATTAAGAAAAAAGGCAAAATATAAGCCCCGCCCACCCGCCCTGTCTCAATTCTGATCATTTTTTTTTATCGTTCATAGCCAAAAGAGCGAAATTTAACTGCAAAATTCTTATTATTGCTCTAGAAGAAATTGCCATGTAAGACATACTACTGCGTATATTAAGAAAAAATTAAAGCCAAATATTAAACCCCACCCATATCTGTCCTGTTGTAAAGAGTAATGAAGTTTTCATTCGCTGGAAGACCGAGGGGCGGAGCCTAATTGCAAAATCCATATTTCCCCACAAAAATTCAATATTTTAAACATGTTTAAAAGTGTCTAAGAATAAAAAAAACATTACAATTGAGAGTGGGTGGGTGGGCGGGGTTTATATTTTGCTTTTTTTTCGTAATATACTTACTATTCTTTGAACAACACGATACTAAAAACATGTCTTAATTTCTTGCGAAAAAATAAGTATTATGCAGTTAAGTTCCGCCCCCTTGGTTCACTGCGAAAAAAAAAAATCATCACAATTGAGACAGGGTGGGTGGGCGAGCTTACATTTTGCCTTCTTGATTTAAAGTGTGTAGACTTCTTTTCACAACGTTAAACTTAAAACATATTTAAAATGGTAAATTTGTATAAGGAAATGATTATATTATTAGGCTCTGCTCCATATTTGCAAAATCCATACTTCCTTGCAAAAATGTACCATTTTAACCATGTTTTAAGTTTCTTCTTGTGAAAAGATGGCTATGTGTATTAAGAAAAAAGAGGCAAAATATAAACCCCGCCCACCCACCCTGTCTCATTCTGATGACTTTTTTTATTTGTCGTAACCCGAGGGGCGGAGCTTAACTGCAAAATTCTTATTTCCTTACAAAAATTTACTATTTCCAACGTGTTTAAAACTGTCTAAGAATAAAAAAAAATCATCACAATTGAGAGTGGGTGGGTGGGCGGGATTTATATTTTTCTTTTTTTCTTAATATACATACATATGTTTAGTATTTGGTAAAATGAAACTGATTCTGGCAACTTTGGCATTTTCGACCATTTTTTAACCATTTCCGAAAACATTTTTTTGTAGATTTCGACATCCAAAGGACATTGTCGGCGTCGTTTTCAAAAATCGCCAATTGAAATATAGCAATTTTTACAGTTCCGTCAAAATCGCTCGGAATAAAATTTTTATGGATAAAAAAGAAAGTTATTAATAATTTTTGTTTTACAAAATACAGTAGTTGTAAGAGTGTACTTTGTGGTTTTCATATATGCACAGAAATGTTTAAAATTTGTTTATTTGAGACAATAAAGAAGTCATAACAGGTCAGATCACGTTAGGTCAAGTCAGGTCGGGTGCATGAATTAAGTAATAAATTTTATAACAAATAGTATAACAAAAATTAGCCCCGCCCACCCACCCTGTCTCCTTTTCAATTATTGATTTTATCCAATTTGAATGAAAGTAGTGATCTTATAAACAGAAATGAAATTAGTCATTAGAATGAGAAGAGGGGTGGGTGGGCGGGGCTAGTATTTTCTAAGATAAGACAGATTTTGGCAAATGACATATTGACCAAAAAAGAGTTACGATTGGCGGTTTTTTTACTTTATTCACATCCTAGATTCTCTTAGTTTCCAGTCCTACTCGACAGAAGAACAAAATTAGCCCCGCCCACCCACCCTGTCTCCATTTCGGTGATTGGTTTTATCCGCTCTGAGTGGATAGGATGATATTGTACTGAACAGAAATAAAATTAGTTGTTAAATGAGAAGTAGGGGTGGGTGGGTGGGGCTAATATTTGGCAAGATAAGACAGATTTTGGCAGATGACAATCCTACAAGAAAATAGAGGGTGGGTGGGCGGGGCTAGTACTTGATAAGATAAGATCGATTTTGGCACTTTTGACATATTCGACCAAAAATAAGTTACGATTAGCGCTTTTTTTTACTTTTTTCACATCGTAGATTCTATTAGTTTCCATTCCCACTCGACAAAAGAACATAATTAGTCCCGCCCACCCACCTTGTCTCCATTTCGGTGATTGGTTTTATGCGCTCTGAATGGATAGAATGATATTATACTGAACAGAAATAAAATTAGTTGTTAAATGAGAAGTGGGGTGGTGGGTGGGGCTAATATTTGGCAAGATAAGACAGATTTTGGCAGATGACAATTCTACAAAAAAATAGAGGGTGGGTGGGCGGGGCTAGTACTTGATAAGATAAGACTGATTTTGGCACTTTTGACATATTCGACTAAACAAAGTTTGGATTAGCACTTTTTTTTAATTTTTTCACATCGTAGATATACATTAGTTTTTTGTTGTGAAAAGATGGCTATGTATATTAAGAAAAAGAAAGCAAAATATAAGCCCCACCCACCCGCCCTGTCGCAATTCTGATTATTTTTTTTATTCGACGTAAGCCGAGGGGCGGAGCTTAATTGTAAACTCCTTATTTTTCTACGAAAAATTACCATGTGAAATATGTTCTTAGGTAATCATGTTATACAAAGAAAACTAAAAAAATGTATTAATTAAAAAAGAAAATCGAAAAAGAAGCCCCACACATCCGTCTCGATCTCAATCGTGTTGAATTTTTCATTCGTTCTCAAACCGAGGGGCGGAGCGTAATTGCAAAATCAATATTTTCTTATAATAATAATAATAATAATAATAATATGTTCTTTATTGTCCAACAGATTTACCACTTATAGGACAATATTAATAACAATTATTAAGTGTGTTTAACAAAATAAAGTTAAATAAAGAAAATTAACAATAAAAAAAGAAAAAAATATAACAAATTTCTGGGTGTCCCTAACAAAATACATCATTATATACATTATCTACAGCTTTACACATAACATGAATCGGTGAACGTTGTAAAACATTTGTTCTCGCCGTTGGCACTTGAAAACTTGCTTCATATCGTGATGCTAAACGTGGCACATAAAATGGTAATTTGGAAAGTCAAAATAAAATACAAATTTACCATTTTAAACCTGTTTTAAGTTTCTTGTTAAGAAAAGATGACTACACATATTAAAACAAAAGGACAAAAGGGGGCGGAGCTTAACTGCAAAATCCTTATTTCTCAACGAGAAATTACAAACATATTTTTGAATATCGTGTTGTTCAAAGAATACTATGTATATTAAGAAAACAATAAAGACAAATATTAGGCTCCACCCACACACGTTTGAATTTTTCATTCGCTGTCAGATAAAGCGGCGGGGCTTAATTGCAAGATCCATATTTGTCTACAAGGATTTACCATCTTAAACATGTTTTAAGTCTCTTGTTCTGAAAAGACGATTACGTATATTGAGAAAACAGGCAAAATATAAGCCCCGCCCACCCGCCCTATCTCTATTTTGATGATTTTTTCCATATGACATGTTTTTTGAGGATCGTGTTATTTAAACAATACATACAATGTATATTAAAATAAATAAATAAATAAATAAATAAACCCAAAAATTAATCCCCATCCACACCTGCCTTGATCTAAATATGTAGTAATGAAGTTTTTATTCGTTGGTAGACCTAGGGGTGGAGCCTAATTGCAAAATCCATATTTAACTATAAATATTTACCATGTTAAACGTGTTTCAAGTGTCTAAGAATAAAAAAAATCATCACAATTGAGATGGGGTGGGTGGGCGGGGTTTATATTTTGCTTTTTTTTCTTAATATGCATAGTATTCTTTGAACAATACGATACCTAAGATGTTTTTAATTTCTTGTAAAGAAATAAGTATTTTGCAGTTAAATTCGGCCTCTTGGTTTACGATGAATAAAAAAAATCATCAGAATAGAGATAGGGCGGGTGGGCGGGCTTGCGTTTTGCCTTTTTGTTTTAATATGTGTAGACTTCTTTTCACAACATGAAACTTAAAACATGTTTAAAATGGAAAATTTGTATAAGGAAATATTGATTTTGCAATTAGGCTCCGCCCCATATTTGCAAAATCCATATTTCCTTGAAAAATGTACCATTTTAACTACGCTTTAGGTTTCTTGTTGTGAAAAGATTGTTATGTATATTAAGAAAAAAAAAAAGGCTAAATATAAGTAAAGGTGACATGGAATTTTGCATTTCCTCAGTTTGTTTTTTACAAATAAAATATACAACAGTAAAGTTGGTTGCATACTCTAGATAAAAAAAAATCATTTTATTTTAGATAAAAGCAGTGAGTATAGATGTTAAATACATAGTCACTGTTAATAGTTTAAATCGACGGTGGTGCCCTCACAAGTTGGAAATGGGTCCAGTTGATTCCAGTATCCTCTACCATGGTTCAAGTCTTTTTCTTGTTGTCCTCCACCAGTGTGTGGTCTACATTAGCATTGTGACGTATTTCTCCGTTGTATTCTTGTATTCCGTATAACACATTGAGAAACCACGTCCAACAATTTACATCAACATCTTAAAACTTGAAAGCAGAAGAACAGTCAAGAAAAACGTGTTCCCGCGTACTTTCAAACTTGTCACTATGCTTTTGACATGGCCGTCCTCTGTTTCCGTCATGCGCACTCCAGTAACGCATTGAACGTGAAGTTTCCGGTAAATATTTTGTTAATTTCTCTATCACAAAACATGCAGTTTTATAGGTTGATTAATACCAGAAAGTACGCAAAACACTTCGTACACCATGTCTCAATAAAACAATAGTGTAATTCCAACCCAACTCACAATTCACAACGTACAACACGTCAGAAAAAAAACAGGAACGAATGTGCCGGCATCTTGAAATTGAAGGCGTCTTGTTGAGGTAATTAAAAGTTTTTCCCGTGGACAAGTCGCCCCTCGGTGACGACTAAACCGTTGAATGTGATGTTTTCCCAGTGTTAGAACCGTGTTAGCTGTGGGGTTGTCGCAGGTGCGAACGAATGTTCTTGTTGATTGTTTGAGTGCTTTCGGAACCATAATGGCGGCCGAGGTTTCATAATGCTGTGAATGTTTTTCTTGAATGCGTTCACTAGACGAACACAAATAAACCACAGCGCTATAAATTCTCTAAAGAGGAGTTGAAATCATGTTGCAGCATATTCGGAAATGGTAAACAGTGATTATTAAACAGTGCGTGTTGTTCAAAATGGGGGTCCACGACTTACAAGTTTACCTCGAAAGCCCCAGTTTAGAAGGAGGCGCGGTCTCGGTGGATTTGTTGAAGATCGCCAGAAACGTGACGCAGAGGCAGCAACCGCATAACACGAATCGAAAAATCAGACCCATCGGGAACAAACTCAAACTCATTGTAGATGCGGAAAATTGCTTAGATAGGTTATACGGTGGATATTTCTCAGGTAATTAATTGATTCGTGTTGGCGCCAGTTTATTTATTGTTGTGTGTTTAGATTGGGCTTGCGGCGGCCAATGGAATCGAATGATTCAGTTCCAATCCTTATTAACAAGAGCTATAGAACGGGGTAATATCGAATTGGCTGTGGTTTTTAATGGTACGATAGAGTCATGTAGAATGAATGAGTGGATTGCCGAACAGGCAAACAATAGGCAGAAAGTGGGAATGGTTTTAAAACACATAAATACCAAAGCTACGCCACCACCGAAAGTTTGGTGGACCCCACCAACTTGTCTCAGATCTGCGTTAAGGATGGCTTTGCGACACCTTGGAGTTACTGTGGTATGTATCAATCAATTTTGTCTTCCACCAAGTACCACATGGGTGTTTATAACCATTGTGGTGTGTTATGGAAGTAGATAAATTCACTGCATACCTAAGGGAGTTAATTTTAATTAACTTGAAAGTTTGCAGAGAACACCATTATGTAATTTTATGGTGTTGTAATATGGTAATTTGTTGAAAAAGTTCCAGTTTTAAAATTTAATGCAATGGGATATGAATTATATTTTATATTTTTTTTTTTGAATTTTTTTGTTGGAAGAGGTGTGTAATTAAGATTAAATTCATACATATTTAAAAAACTGGATCATTAAATTAATTTATGTAAAATACAAGCATCAATTTGCATTTAACTAATTTGCTTTTTTACTTGTATGTATCGCAATAGAGACCAAAGAAATAGGTCTCCCGTTTCCGTCTGTCTGCCTGTCTGTCCGTCCGTCTGTCTGCCGTCCCGATTTTTATTAGATTCTTGTCAAATTTTGTATTTATATTAGGAATATCATATAGTTGCTAAAAAAGCTAACCAAAATTTATCTAGTCATCCCCACCAATAATGTGATGACGTCACTTCAAAATTGTACATTGTAAATGGGTTTTAAATTGTATAAAATAACACATGTAGTTTATGACTCCGTGTTGAGTTTTCACCCAAAACGTCCAGATTTTTTGAAAAAAAAAATTAAAATTATAAAACATTTTGCAATTTAATTTTAAACCTGCAAAACCGAATGCTTGGAAATTTTGTAGATATTTTACAGTTACGATAAGCATGATAAATGTTTAATCAAAATATATTTACTTATCCCCTCCAAAAAATTGATGATGTCAGCTCAAAATTTTGCCGAATAAATCGTATCTAAAATGTAGAAAATATGATGAGTTTGTCAACAAAACCAACAAAGGAAAAATTCATTAAAGCATAATCAACTAAACACTAGAAAAGATGTTCAAAATTCCTGCCTTGTGCATATAAGTAAGCTCGTAATGTTTTGATCATTTTTTGTAAAATTTAGTCATCAGTACTTGCTGATTTGGCAAATGAGGTACCTTGTAAGAAAAGAAAGGGCGGGTGGGCGGGGCTAGTACTTGCTAAGATAAGAGTGATTTTGGCAGATGAGATAACCTTAAGAAAAGAAAGGGCGGGTGGGCGGGGCTAGTAAATGCTAAGATACGATTGATTTTGGCAAATGACATATCCTCTAAGAAAAGAGAGGGTGGGTGGGCGGGGCCAAAATTAATGAATGAATGCGTGAATTTATTATTATCGATTTAATCAGGAACTACAAAATTGAATGCTTTGAAATCTTGGACATGACCAATAATGTGATGACGTCACTTCAAAATTGTACATAGCAAATGGGTTTTAAATTGTATAGTTTTACACATGTAGTTTATGACTCCGTGTTGAGTTTTTACCCAAAACGTCCAGATTTTTGGAAAAAAAAAATTATAAAACATTTTGCAATTTAATTTTAAATCTGCAAAACCGAATGCTTTGAAATCTTGTAGATGTTTTACAGTTACGATAAGCATGATAAATGTTTAATCAAAATATATTTACTTATCCCCTCCAAAAAATTGATGACGTCAGCTCAAAATTTTGCCGAATAAATCATATCCAAAATGTGGGAAAAAATGATGAGTCTGTCAACAAAACTAATAAAAGAAAAATCCATTAAAGCATAACCAACTAAACGCTAGAGAAGATGTTCAAAATTCCTGCCTTGTGTATATAGTGTTTCCAAATTTTGATCATTTTTTGTAAAATTTAGTCATCAGTACTTGCTGATTTTGGCAAATGAGGTACCCTGTAAGAAAAGAAAGGGGCGGGTGGGCGGGGCTAGTATTTGCTAAGATAAGAGTAATTTTGGCAGATGAGATAACCTTAAGAAAAGAAAGGGCGGGTGGGCGGGGCTAGTACAGTAGAACCTGTCTATGCCGGGATCGCACGGGTCCAAAATTGTTATCCGTCTTAAACAGGGTTCCGGCTTTTACAGGAAACCCGGCTATGACGGAAAGTAAACCTCTATAAAACGGAAATCAATTTTTATTAAATTGAATACATAGGTACATATAAAAGAATTATTTGAAATAGTTGTTTAATGTTATTTGCTTTTTCGGCCATTGAGATATATTTTCCATGCTTGTTCTCAACTGCAAAAGGTTGGCTAGACGCTCACCGCTTTGCCATTATTCTCTAATTTATTTTAAGAATATGTTTTATGATTTGATACACTTGCGTTTTTTGCAACCGAAATTTTGCAATTTCTTTAACACTCAAATTTTGCTGCTATTGTACATTAATTAAATCCATTTTGCTGTTATTGTTGGTCGTTTTTTGGGCCATTGCGAACACACATATAACCACGAGAGACACTAATTAAATGAGAATTGAGAACAGTGATTTCCTGTTGACAAAAAATGCACCTGCAGGTCCACGAATTGAATTGCATATTTTTCGTAGAAATCATCGATTTTGTTCTCGCTTCCGTTTTATACAGAGTTGGGTGCATGTATTTTGACACGTTGGGACTTACAAATATTTTCCGTTTCCGCTTTATGCAGTTTCCGGCTTATACGGACCAAAAATCATTAAATTAGGTATTTGAAAAAACAGGATTGCGGAAAATTTCCGCGATGAGCAGTTTTCCGCCTTCTACAGAGTCCGGCATAGACAGGTTTCACTGTAACTGCTAAGATAAGATTGATTTTGGCAAATGACATCCTCTAAAAAAAGAGAGGGTGGGTGGGCGGGGCCAAAATTAATGAATGAATGCGTGAATTTATTATTATTGATTTAATCAGGAACTACAAAATTGAATGCTTTGAAATCTTGGAGATGTTGTAAAGTTATCTATCATAAGCATGGTCAATTTTTGATAAAAATGTATTTGCTCAAACCCCCCTAAAAAATTGAAAAAATTGATGATGTTACCTCAAAATTTTGCTGAACAAATCGTATCTTAAATGTGCAAAGTATGATAAGTCTATACTTGTGATTTATCATTCCATTAATATTTTTTGGATTTGCTTATACAGGGTGACTCAAAATAATTAATGAATGCGTGAATTTATTTTATTCATTCAATCAGGAGTTACAAAATCGAATGCTTTGAAAAATTGGAGATGTTTTAAAGTTATCATAAGCATGGTAAATTTTTTATCAAAATGTATTGCTGAAGATAAGCGAAGAAAATGTTGCTTCTCCGGTGGGAATCGAACCACACGTTTACCGTTTGCCGGGCGGGTGCCCTTACCACTAGCGCCACACCCCCTAAGAAATTGATGACGTCACCTAAAATTTTGCTCAACAAATCCTATCTTAAATGTGATTTATCACTGCATTAATACTTTTTTA
>JAKCWB010000055.1:0-46688 GCA_022388445.1 Zophobas atratus | reverse complement strand
AAAGTGCAACAAAAAAAAAAAAAATTTTTTAGTTTTAAACGGGGATTTTTGTTTTTTATTAATTTAAAATATTTTTCAACTTTTTTTTGATGTTCTGACCCAACCAAACACATTTAAAAGCATGCAAATGACCAAATGGGGAAAAGGAGACGTTTAGGTAAAATTTATGCATTGGGGGCGTAGTTAAAAGAAAACTGTTAAAATTTTTCAAAAAACGTCACTTTTAAAGGGGTTTTTTTCTTGAAATTTTTTAAGCCAATCAGATACCCAAGGGGGCTCGGAAATTCAACGAAACCATCAAAATTTTAGCAAAAAACCCGTATTTTGGTTTTTTTTTTATTGAATTTAAAACAAATTTTCAACTTTTTTGGGAGGGGTTCTGACCACCAAAAAAACTTAAAGCATCGAATCGACCAGAATGGGAAAAAGGGAGACGTTTGGGGGTCAATTTTATGCATTCTGGCGTTCGTAGTAAAAGAAAAACGGGTTAAAATTCTTCAAAAACGAATTTTGGGGAAGTTTTTTCCCTTGTATTTTTAAAAGCCTTTAAATTACCCACGGGCCGGAAAGGGGCAACGAAACCATAAAATTTTTAGTTTAGAACTGAAATTTTTTTGGCGATTTTTATTGAATTTGAACTATATTTCAACTTTTTTTTTGGAGGGGTTCTGACCACCAAACACATTTTCGGGCTTTTTTACTCGAAGGGGAAAAGGGGGACGTTTGGGGTAAATTTTTAGCATTCGGGCGTTGGGAATACAAAAAACTTTTAAAAATTCTTAAAAAAGGGCACTTTTTGAAGTTTTTCTTGTACTTTTAACCAATCAGCCCTTTGGGGCCGGGAAATTTGCAACGAAACCTTAAATTTAGCTAAAACGGGTTTTTTGGGGCCGATTTTTTTTAAATTTTGATATTTTTTATCTTTTTTGAGGGTCGGACCCCAAACACATTTAAACATGCAAAATCGACTCAAATGGGAAAGGAGACGTTTGGGTCAATTTATGCATTTTTGGGCTTTCGTAGAACAAAAAAAATTTTTAAAAAAATTTCTAAAAACGTCACTTTTGAAGTTTTTTTTGGGATTTTTTAAGAAATCAGATACCCTACGGGCTGGGAAAGTGAAAACAAAACCCCAAAATTTTTGGTTAAAAAAGGGGGATTTTGGGCCGGTTTTTTAATTTAAATTTAACATTTTTTCAACTTTTTTTTGGAGGTTCGACCCCCCAAACACCAAAAAGCAGGCAAACCCGACGAGAATGGGAAAAGGAATTTTGGGGTCTTTTATGCATTCTGGCGTTCTTTAGATACAAAAAAACTTTAAAAATTCTTCAGAAACGCCCCAATTTTTTTTTGAAGTTTTTTTTGGTACTTTAAGCCAACAGTTTACCCAAAAGGGGCCCGGGGAAAATTCAACGAAACCTTAAAATTTTGAAAAAGGGGGTTTTGGGGGGGTGTTTTTTTATTGTTTGGGAATTAATTTCAATTTTTTTGGGGGGTTATGAAAAAAAACCCAAAAGTTTGCAGATTCAAACTCAAATAGGAAAAGGGAAGACTTTAGGAAATTTTTAAATCCCTTCTGGGGGTTTGGGAGATACAAGAAAACTTTAAAATTTTTCAAAAAAACGTCACTTTTTGAATGTTTTTTTTGACTTTTTAATGCCAATCGGGAACCCTGGGGGCTGGGAAAAGAAAAAACAAAAACCTGAAATTTTAGAAAAAAACTTTTTTTGTCGTTTTTTATTAAAATTTTGAACTATTTTTTAAATTTTTTGGGGGAGGTTGAGCCCCCAAAAACATTTAAAGCAGGCAGAACGACTCGTGGGAAAAGGAAGGGGAGGTCAATTTTGCAATTTTGGGGGGTTGTGGATAAAGAAAATTGGTTAAAAAATTTTTAGTTTTAGATTTTTGGGGGGGGTTTTCTTTATTTTTAAGAAATTTCGGGGTTCCCACGGAGGGGAAAGGAACAAACCTAAAATTTTGCTTAAAACGGTATTTTTGGATTTTTATGAATTTAAACATTTTTCCCAACGTTTTTTGATGGCGGACCACCAAACCCACAAAAGCATCAAAAAATCGCCCCAATTTGGGGAAAAGGAGATTTTAGGTCAATTTTAAAGGTTTTTGGGCGCGTGATACAAAAACCTTAAAATTTTCAAACGCCTTTTAAAGTTTTTTCTTGTATTTTTTAAGCCAATCAATACCCAGGGGCTCAAAGTGCAACGAAACCTCAAAATTTTAGCTAGAAACTGTTTTTTTTGCGATTTTATTAAATTTTAAACTATATTTAACTTTTTTTAGGGTTTTCGGGGCCACCAAACACATTTAAAACATGAAAAATCGCCCTCAGAATGGGAAAAAAGGAGACGTTTGGGTCAATTTTTGAAATTCTCTTTCCCGTAGAAACAGAAAACTTTTAAAAATTTCTTCAGAAACTCACTTTTAAAAGGGGTTTTCTTGATTTTTAACCAAATTCAGATACCCTACGGGTGGGAAAGTGAAAACAAAACCCATCAAATTTAGCTAAAAAAAACTGTTTTTTTGTTTTTTTTTTTGTTTTTAAAAATTTAATTTAAACTTTTTTTTGAGGGTTTCAAAACCCCAAAAACCCCCTTTTTAAAAAGATGCGGGAATCGACTCAAATAAAAAGGGAAACGTTTGGGCCCAATTTTATCTTTTGGGGTTCGTAGATAAAAGAAAACTTTTTAAAATTTTTCAAAAACGCACTTTTAAATTTTTTCTTTATTTTTAAACCCCAACAGTTTCCCCGGCTGGGAAAGGGGCAACGAAACCTTCAATTTTAGATAGAAACTGTATTTTTTGTCGTTTTTTATGAATTTAAAACTTTTTCAAGGGTTTTTTGGGGTTTTCCTGAGCCCCAAAAAACCAAAAAAACGCAATCGACCAAATGGGAAAAAAGGGAAACTTTTAGGTAAATTTTTACATTCTGGGCTTTCGTAATAAAAAACTTTAAAAAATTCTTCGAAACGTCACTTTTAAAGGGGTTTTTTTCTTGTACTTTTAAGCCAATAAATTTTACCCAACCCCGGGGGAAAGGTGAAACAAAACCTTTAAAATTTTTTTAGCTAAAAAACGGGTTTTTTTGTCGTTTTTTTATTGTTTTTGAACTATATTTCACCTTTTTTTGGAGGGTTTTGGAGCCAAAAAAACCACCTTAAAACCCATGCGAACCCCGACCAGAATAGGAAAAGGAGACTTTTGGGGTCAATTTTAAAGCATTCTGGGCTTTTCGAAAATTACAAGAAAACTGTTAAAATATTTTCAAAAAACGTCATTTTTTAAAGGGTGTTTTCTTGTATTTTAAAAAGCCAATAATCCCCCGGGGCTGGGAAAAGGGTGCAACAAAACTCTAAATTTTTTAGCTAAAAAACTGTTTTTTGTCGTTTTTTTATTAAATTTTAAAACAAATTTTCAACTTTTTTTGGGGGGGGGCTACCCACCAAACACATTTAAAAAGCATGCAAATCGCCTCAGAATAGGAAAAGGAACGTTTAGGTAAATTTTTTTATGCATTCTGGCTTTCTAGATAAAAAAAAACTTTAAATTTCTTCAAAACGTCACTTTTAATGTTTCTTGAAATTTTTACCAAATCAGAAAACCCTGGGGCTGGGAAATGAAAGGGAAACCACAAATTTAGCTAAAAAACGGGAATTTTTTTGTCGATTTTTATTAATTTAAACATTTTTTCAAGTTTTTTTGAGGGGGTTAGAGCCCCCAAACAAACTTAAAGAAAGGAAACCCGACTCAAATAGGAAAAAAGGGAGAGGGTTTATCTTTTTTAATGCATTCGGGCCCGTTGGGAATAAAAAAAAAACTTTTAAAATTTTTCGGGAAACGTACTTTTGAATTTTTTTCTTGTATTTTTTTTTTAAAACCTTCAATCCCCTAGGGCCGGGGAAAGTAAAACAAAACCATAAAATTTTAGCTAAAAAAACTGTTTTTTTGGGCTTTTTTATTTGGAATTTAACTATATTTCAACTTTTTTTGAGGTTCGACCCCCAAAAAACACATTTTAAAGCATGCAAAGGGCCTAAAAATGGGGAAAAGGAACGTTTAGGTTAAATTTTTTAACCCATTCTGGCGTTCTTTAATAAAAAAAACCCTTTTTAAAATTCTTCAGAAAACGCCCAATTTTTTGAATTTTTTCTTGTACTTTTAAAAAGCCAATCAGATCCCCCTACGGGTTCGGAAAGGAAACCCAAAACCCATAAAATTTTTAGCTAGAAACGTATTTTTGCCCCGTTTTTTTTTTGAATTTGAACAAATTTTAAATTTTTTTTGGGTTGGTTTCACCCACCAAACACACTTAAAGTGGGGAAATCACCAGAATAAAAAAAGGGAATTTTTTTGGCCAATTTTAAAATTCGGCTTCGTAGATACAAAAAACTTTAAAAATTTTCTTCGGGAAAACGTCACTTTTAAGTGTTTTTTTTGGTATTTTTAAAGGGCCAATCAATCCCCCTACGGGCGGAAAGGGGCCAACAAACCATCAAATTTTATTTGAAACTGTTTTTTTGGGGCCCAAATTTTTAGTGAATTTGAACTTTTTTTCAATTTTTTTGGGGAGGTTCTGACCACCAAACCCTTTTAAAACTTTGCGAATCCCTCAGAAAAAAAAAAGGAGACTTTTTAGGTCAATTTTATCATTCTGGCTTCGTAGAAAAACAAGAAAATGTTAAAATTTTTAAAAAACGCTTTTGAAGTTTTTTCCTTTTACTTTTAACCCAAAATTCAGTTCCCCTAGGGGCCGGGAAAAGTGCAACGAAACCATAAAATTTTTTACAAAAACGTTTTTTTGTCGATTTTTATTTTTTTTGAATATAATTTCAACGTTTTTTGAATGGTTTGGGCCCCCAAAACACATTTTAAACAGCAGAATCGACTCAAATAGGAAAAAAAAAGACTTTTTGGTAAATTTTTATGTTCCCGGGCGTTCGAGATACAAGAAAACTTTTTAAAATTCTTCGAAACGTCAATTTTGAAGTGTTTTCTTTATTTTAAGCCAATCAGTTCCCTACGGGCTGGGGAAAGTAAAACAAAAACCCTTTAAAATTTTTAAAGCTAGAAACTGTTTTTGGGGGTCTTTTTTTAAGGGAATTTAACTATATTTCCCCGTTTTTGAGGGGTCTAAACCCCCCAAACACATTTAAATGCATGCAGAACGACTCAGAAAAGGAAAAGGACTTTTGGGGTCAATTTTACCCTTTCGGGCGTTTTAGATAAAAAAGGAAAAAACTTTTAAAATTCTTCAGAAACGTAAACTTTTTTAAGGGGTTTCTTGTACTTTTTAAGCCAATCAAATACCCTAGGGTCGGAAAGTGCAAAAAAACCATAAAATTTAGCTAAAAAACTGAAATTTTTTGTCGATTTTTTTTTAAATTTTGGGAACATATTCCTTTTTTTGATGGTTTGAGCCCCCAAACAACTTAAAGTTGCAAAATTGGGACCAGAAAAAAAGGAGACTTTTAAAGGTAAATTTTTATGCATTCGGCTTTTTCTTTAGTACAAGAAAAACTTTTTAAAAATTCTTCAAAAACCACTTTTGAAGTGTTTTCTTGTATTTTTAAGCCAATCAAATCCCAAAGGGGCCCCGGGAAATGCAACGAAAACCCATAAAATTTTTAGCTAAAATTATTTTTGTCTTTTTTTTTTAAATTTTTAAAACATATTTCTTCTTTTTGATGGTTTTTTTGGCCACCCCCCTTTTTCCCCTGCCTGTCCCCCGGTTTTTTTTTTAAAGGGCCCGTTTATTTCAATTTTTTTCCCATTTTTTGGCGTTTTTTTTTTGTCAAGTTTGTTTTTCTTCGGTCGTTCCTTTTCCTTTTGGTTTTTTTTCCCCTTTTTCTTTTTTGCCTTTTTTTCCCTTTTTTCGGGTTTTTCGGGTTTTTCCCCCAACGCCTCAATTTTTTACTGGGGCCTTTATTTTTTCGTTTTTTTTTAGTGCCTTTTTTTCCTTTTTTTCCTTTTTTTTTTTTCCCTACCCCCCCCCCTTTTTTCCTGCCCCCCCTTTTTTCGGGGGGGTTTTCCGTTTTTTCTTTTTTGCTTTCTTTTTCCCCCGTTGTTTTTCCCAAGGCCTTTAAAATTTTTCCCTTTTCCTTAAAAAGGCCCCTTCCCTTTTTTTTTTTTTGGTTTTTTTTTTTGTTTTTAAAAACCCTTTTTTTTGTCCCTTTGGGGCCCCCCTTTTTTTGCCCGTTTTTTTTCTTTTTTAGCTGAAATTTGGTTTTTTTTTTTCCTTTTTTTTTATTTTTGGTTTTTTTTGAAGTTTTTTTTTTTCCCTGGGCCACCAAACACATTAAAAGCAGGCAAAAAATTCAAACTCAAAATAGGAAAAGGGGGATTTTTAAAAGGGTAAAATTTATGCATTCGGGCTTTTCTTAGATACAAAAAAACCTTTTAAAAATTCTTCAAAAACGTCATTTTTAAAGGGGTTTTTTTCTTTATTTTTTAACCCAATCAAAACCCCTCGGGTGGGAAAGTTGCAACAAAAACCAACCCAAATTTTGGGCTAGAAACTGTTTTTTTGTCGTTTTTTTATTAAATTTTTTAAAACTATTTTTCAATTTTTTTTGGTTTGGGGGGCCCCCAAAAAAACCTTTAAAGATGCAAATCGCTCAAAATTTGGGAAAAAGGAGACTTTTAAAGGTAAATTTTATGAAATTTCTGGCGTTCGAGTTTACAAAAAAAAACTTTTAAAAATTTCTTCAAAAAACGCCCACTTTTGAAGTTTTTTTTCTTGAATTTTTTTTAAGGGCCAATCAATAAAACCAAGGGGCCGGGGAAATGCAACGAAACCATCAAATTTTAGCTAGAAACTTTTTTTTTTGGGTCGATTTTTATTGATTTGAACTATTTTTCAATTTTTTTGGGGGGTTCTGGCCCCCAAACCACTTAAATGCAGAATCGCTCAGAATAAAAAAAAGGGGAAAACGTTTGGGGTCAATTTTAGGCTTCTGGGCGTTCAAATAGGGGGAAAAACTGTTAAAATTTTTCCCAAAAAACGTCACTTTTGAAGGTTTTCTTGTATTTTTAAAAACCAAAATTCAGTTTCCCCTAGGGGCTCGGAAAGTGAACAAAAACCATCAAATTTTACTAAAAAAAATTTTTTTTTTTTGGGGTCGTTTTTTTAATTAAATTTTTGGGAACTATTTTAAAAACGTTTTTTGAGGGTTCTGAGCCCCCAAACACATTTAAAAAGCATGCATTTTTGGGACCAAATGGGGAAAAGGGAGACGTTTAGGGTTCAATTTTATGAATTTTTGGCTTTCGTAATACAAAAAAACCTGTTAAAATTCTTCAAAACGTACTTTTAAATGTTTTTTTTGGGTTTTTAAGCCAACCCAATAACTACGGGTGGGAAAGTGAAAACGAAACCAAATAAAATTTTTAGTAAAACTTATTTTTGGGTTTTTTTTTTATTGAATTTGAACTATTTTTAAACCGTTTTTTGGATGGTTCGAGCCCCCAAAACACTTAAACATGAAAGAATCGACCAGAATAGGAAAAGGAATTTTTGGGTTCAATTTTATCATTCTGGGGGTTCCCGTAATACAAAAAAACCCTTTTAAAATTTTTTTTCAAAAAAACGCACTTTTGGGGGTTTTTTCTTTTCCTTTTAACCCATAATTCCCCTAGGGGCTGGGAAAAAGTGAAACGAAACCATCAAATTTTAGCTAAAAAATGTATTTTTGGTTTTTTTATTAAATTTTTGAACTAAAATTTCAACTTTTTTGAGGGGGCGGAGCCAAAAAAACACTTTTTAAAAGCAGGCAAAAATCAAATCAAAAAATTTGGGGAAAAAGGAAAACTTTTAGGTCAATTTTATCCCATTTTTGGCGTTGTAATACAAGAAAACTTTTAAAAATTCTTTCAAACTCACTTTTGAAGTGTTTTTTTACTTTTAAACCCAATCAGAAAACCCTTGGGGCTCGGAAAGGGGAAACGAAAAAATAAAATTTTTGGGGGTAAACTTTTTTTTGGGCGATTTTTATTGAATTTGAACTTTTTTTCAAACGTTTTTTGAGGGTTTTAAACCCAAAACCAAACCCCTTTTTAAAAACATGCGGGTTTCACTCAGAATGGGAAAAAGGGGCTTTTTTAGGTAAATTTTTTGGCTTCGGGCGTTCGTGGGAACAAAAAAACTTTTTAAAATTTCCAAAAGAAAAACGTCACTTTTGAAGTTTTTTCCCTTTTACTTTTAAGCCAACCCAGTTTCCCAAACGGGCTGGGAAAAGGGGAAACGAAACCATCAAATTTTAGCTAAAAACCCTTTTTTTTGGGCGTTTTTTTTATTGAATTTGAAAATTATTTCAACGTTTTTGATGGTTGAGCCAAAAAACACACTTAAAATGCAGAACGACCAAAATTGGGAAAAAGGGGAACTTTTTGGGGGGAAATTTTAGGCTTTCCCGGGGCGTTCGAAATTACAAGAAAAACTTTTAAAAAAATTCTTCAAAAACGCCCATTTTTTTGAAGTGTTTTTCCTTGGGTATTTTTTAAGCCAAATCAATACCCACGGGCTGGGAAAGGCAACGAAACCATAAAATTTTTACTAAAACTGTTTTTTTTGGGTCGTTTTTTTTTGGGAATTTGAACAAAATTTTAAAGGGGTTTTTTGGGGTTTCTGACCCCCAAAAACCCCCTTTTAAAAAGAGGCAGAATCGACCAGAATGGGGAAAAGGAGACTTTTTAAAGGTAAATTTTTAAATGCTTTCTGGCTTTTCTTTAGATACAAAAAACAAAAAAATTTCTTCAAAACGTCA
Source organism: Zophobas atratus (assembly GCA_022388445.1). Lineage (NCBI taxonomy): Eukaryota > Metazoa > Arthropoda > Insecta > Coleoptera > Tenebrionidae > Zophobas > Zophobas atratus. Next base: position 37,911 of record JAKCWB010000055.1, on the reverse strand, counting down.
CTTTTAAAATTTTCCCCCTTGTATTTTTTAACCAAAATCTTTTACCCTAGGGGCCCGGGGGAAATGCAACGAAACCTAAAATTTTTGGGCTAGAAACTGTTTTTTTTTGCGATTTTTTTGGGAATTTAAAACTTTTATTTCAACTTTTTTTGAGGGTTCTGAGCCCCCCAAAACACACTTAAAGCATAAAGAACGACTCAAATGGGAAAAAAGGAGAGGGTTTAAAGGTAAATTTTTAGGGCTTTTCTGGCTTTTGGGTAATACAAAAAACTGTTAAAATTTTTCAAAACCATTTTGAAGTTTTTTTCTTTATTTTTAAAGCCAATCAGAAAACCCAACGGGCTGGAAAGTGCAACAAAACCCCAATCAAATTTTAGCTAAAAAGGGGGAATTTTTTTTCGTTTTTTTAAATTAAATTTTGAACATATTTAAACGTTTTTTTGGATGGTTTTCTGAGCCCCCAAAAAAACATTTAAAAGGGCATCAGAATCATCAAATAGGAAAAGGAATTTTGGGGCCCAATTTTAAAATTGCATTTTGGGGGGTTTTTTAAACCCAAAAAAACTTTTAAAAAATTCTTCAGAAACGTCATTTAAAAGGGTTTTTTCTTGAAACTTTTAAGCCAATCAAAAAACCCAACGGGTGGGAAAGGTGAAACCAAAACCCACAAATTTAGCTAGAAACTGTATTTTTGTCGATTTTTTTTGGGAATTTGAACTAAAATTTCAACTTTTTTTTGTTTGGTTCGGAGCCCCCCAAAAACACACTTAAACATGCAGAACACCCCAGAATGGGAAAAAGGAGACGTTTAGGAAAATTTTATCTTTTGGAAGTTCGTAGATACAAGAAAACTTTTTAAAATTCTCAGAAACGACTTTTAAAATTTTTTCTTTTTTTTTTTAAAACCCAAATTCAGTTTCCCAAAGGGGTTTTGGGGAAAGTGCAACGAAACCACCAAATTTTTAGCTAAAAAAAACTTTATTTTTGTCATTTTTTATTAAATTTTAAAAATTTTTTTTTCAAGGGGTTTTTGAGGGTTTTCGAGCCACCAAACACACTTAAAGCTTGCAGAAGGGGGACCAGAATGGGAAAAAAGGAGACTTTAGGTAAATTTTATGCATTCGGGCCCTTTCAAATTTAAAAAAAAACTTTTTAAAATTCTTAGAAACGCACTTTTGAAGTGTTTTCTTGTATTTTTAAACCAATCAATACCCAAACGGGGCTGGGAAAAAGTGCAACGAAACCATCAAATTTTACTAAAAACTGAAAATTTTTGTCGATTTTTATTGAATTTAACATATTTCAACTTTTTTTGAGGGTTCTGAGCCACCAAAACATTTAAACTTGCAGAACGCTCAGAATAGGAAAAGGGGGAAACGTTGGGGTCAATTTTATGCATTCTGGCGGTTCGTAGATACAAGAAAATTTTTAAAATTTCTTTTTTAAAACGTCACTTTTAAGTTTTTTTTTTTTGTATTTTTAAAAAGGCCTTTTCAGTTTACCCAAAAGGGGTGGGAAAGTGAAAACAAAACCCATCAAATTTTAGTTTTAAACTTTTATTTTTTCGATTTTTATTAATTAAACTATATTAAAATTTTTAGGGGTTCTACCCACCAAAAACACTAAAAGCAGGCAGAATCACTCAAAAAAAAAGGGAGCTTTTGGGTCAATTTTTTTCATTTTTGGCGTTCGTAATACAAGAAAACTTTTAAAATTTTTTTTCGGGAAAAGGGCCCCATTTTTGAATTTTTTTTTCTTGTATTTTAAGCCAATCAGATACCCAAAGGGCTGGGAAAAAGTAAACCCGAATCCCAACCCAAATTTTTTAGCTAAAAACTGTTTTTTTGGCCCGTTTTTTTTTGAATTTGAACTTTATTTAAAATTTTTTTTTGGTTCGGAGCCACCAAACACACTTAAAGCATGCAGAAACGACTCAAATAAAAAGGAGTTTTTTAAAGGTCAATTTTTTGCTTTTCGGGGCGTTCGTGATACAAAAAACTTTTAAAAATTCTTCAGAAACCATTTTTAAAGTTTTTTCTTGTACTTTTAAAGGGCCAATCAGATACCCTGGGGTGGGAAAGTGCAACAAAACCAAAAATTTTTTTAGCAAAACTGTTTTTTTTTGTCGATTTTTTTTTGAATTTGAAAAATTTAAAACTTTTTTGGGGGGGGGGTTCAAACCCCAAACCACAAAAGCATCCCAAGAATCGACTCAAAATTTGGGAAAAGGGGAGGGCCCTTTTTTTATGCATTCGGGCCCCGTTGGGAAGTTACAAGAAACTTTTAAAAAATTCTTCAAAAGGTCATTTTTAATTTTTTTCCCTTTGGTATTTTTAAGCCAATCAAACCCACGGGCCCGGAAAGTGAAAACAAAACCATCAAATTTTACTAAAAAGGGGGAAAATTTTTGCGATTTTTGGGGGAATTTTGAACTATTTTTCAACGTTTTTTAAAGGGTTTTTTGACCCACCAAAAAAAACTTAAAGATGGAAGAATTTGGGAATCAGAATAGGAAAAGAACGTTTAGGTCAATTTTAAGCATTTTTTTCCCTTCGTAGATAAAAAGAAAACTTTTAAATTCTTCAGAAACGTCCCCTTTTGGGAAGGGTTTTCTTGATTTTTAAAACCCAATCAGATACCCTCCCGGGTCGGAAATTTCCCAACGCCCCCAAAAAATTTTAGCTAGAAACTGTATTTTGTCGATTTTTTTAAATTTTGGAACTATATTTCACGTTTTTTAATGGTTTTTTAGCCCCCAAAACAACTTAAAGCATGCAAAATTCGGACTCAAATGGGGAAAAGGGAGAACGTTTAGGTAAATTTTTTTTTATCTTTTGGCGTTGAATACAAGAAAACTTTTAAAATTTCTTCAAAAGGGTCACTTTTGAAGTTTTTTCTTGTACTTTTAACCCAAAATAAAAGATACCCTACGGGTGGGAAAAGGCAACGAAAACCAAAAATTTTTAAGCTAAAACTGTATTTTTGCCCGATTTTTTTTTGAATTTGAACTATTTTAAACCCGTTTTTTGGATGGTTCTGGGGGCCACCAAACCTTAAAAAAGCATGCAGAATCGACTCAAAAAGGGAAAAAGGGAGTTTACCCCCAATTTTATGCTTTCGGGCGTTCGTAATACAAGAAAACTTTTAAAATTTCTTCAGAAAAGGGCACTTTTGAAGTTTTTCTTGTATTTTTTAAGCCTTTCAATCCCCCCTAAGGGCTGGGAAAGTGAAACAAAAACCATAAAATTTTTTAGTTAGAAAATGTTTTTTTGGGTCGTTTTTTATTGAATTTGAACTATTTTAAATTTTTTTGGGAGGGTTCTGACCCCCAAACCCCCCTTTTAAAAGGGAAGGCGGGAATCGACTCAGAAAAAGGAAAAAGGGAGAGGGTTTGGGTAAATTTTTAATCATTTGGCGTTCGTAATACAAGAAAACGGGTTAAAATTTTTTTCAAAACGCCCACTTTTAAAGGGTTTTTTTCCTTTTTATTTTTAAAAAAGCCAATCATTTTTACCCAACGGGCTGGGAAATGCAAGGGAAAACCTTAAAATTTTAGTTAGAAACTGTTTTTTTGTCGTTTTTTAAATTGAATTTAAAACTTTTTTTTTAAAGGGGTTTTTTGGAGGGTTTTGGGGCCACCAAAACTTTTTAAAAGCAGGCAAAAACGACTCAAATGGAAAGGGAGACGTTTAGGTCAATTTTATTTTTTTCCCTGGGGGTTTCGGAGATACAAGAAAACTGTTAAAATTCTTCAGAAGTCACTTTTTGAAGTGTTTTTTTGGGATTTTTTTAAGCCAATCAGTTCCCCATGGGGCTGGGAAAGTGAAACCCAAACCATCAAATTTTAGCTAGAAACGGTTTTTTTGGGCCCGTTTTTTAAATTGAATTTAAAACTATTTTTCAACGTTTTTTGAGGGTTTCCCGACCCACCAAACACATTTAAAAAACCAGGCGGGAATCGACTCAAAATAGGAAAAGGGACGTTTGGGTAAATTTTTTAAGTTTTCTGGCTTTCGTAATAAAAGGGAAAACTTTTTTAAAATTTTCTTCAAAAAGTCACTTTTGAAGTGTTTTCTTTTTACTTTTTTAAAGCAAAAATCCCCAAACGGGCTGGGAAAAAGTCAAGGGAAACCAAAAATTTTAGTAAAAAACTGTTTTTTTTGTCATTTTTAGGGGAATTTGAACTTATTTTAAAATTTTTTTTTTGGATGGTTCTAAACCCCCACCAACCCCACTTAAAGCATGCAGAATCGACTCAGAATAGAAAAGAACTTTTTTAGGTTTTTTTTAAATGCATTCGGGCTTTCGTAGAATACAAAAAAACGAAAAAAATTTTTCAGAAACGTCCCATTTTAAGTGTTTTTTTTGTATTTTTTAACCAATCAGTTTTTCCCCTTAGGGGGCTGGGAAAGTGCAACAAAAACCTCAAATTTTAGCAAAGAAACTTTTAATTTTTGGGCAAATTTTTATTAAAGGGTTGCTTATTTCAACTTTTTTTGAGGGTTCTGACCCAAACCAAACACACTTAAGCATGCAAAAAATCGATCAAAATGGGGAAAAAGGAAACGTTTAGGTCATTTTTTGCATTCGGGGCTTTCGAAAGAACAAAAAAACTTTTAAAATTCCCTTCAGAAACTAAATTTTGAAGGTTTTTTTTTGAAATTTTTTAACCAATCAAAAATCCCCAAGGGGCCCGGGGAATTTTGCAACCAAAACCATAAAAATTTTAGCTAAAAACTTTTTTTTGGGCGTTTTTTATTGTTTTTGGGAATAATTTCAACGTTTTTTGGATGGTTCTGACCCCAAACACATTTAAAAAAGCTTGCAAAAGACTCGAATAAAAAGGAACTTTTAAATTTTCAATTTTAAATTGCATTTTGGCTTTTCGTAGAACAAGAAAACTTTTTAAAATTCTTCAAAAAGGGCCCACTTTTGAAGTGTTTTTTTTGTACTTTTAAGCCAATCAATACCCCCCGGGGCTCGGAAATTTCAACCAAAACCCATCAAATTTTAGTAAAAAAATTTAAATTTTTTGTCGATTTTTTTTAAAATTTGAAACAATTTCAATTTTTTGGGGAAAGGTTCTGAGCCCCCCAAACACATTTTAAAGCATGCAAATGGGAACTCAGAATAAAAAAGGGAACGTTTAGGTAAAATTTTAGGCATTCGGGCTTTTTTTTAATAAAAAGAAAACTTTTTAAAATTTCTTCAAAAAACCGCACTTTTGAAGTGTTTTCTTGTATTTTTTTAACCAATAAGAACCCTACGGGTCGGAAAGGGAAACAAAACCATAAAATTTTTACCCAAAAAAAGGGTTTTTTTTGGTTTTTTTTTTAAATTAATTTGAACTATTTTTTAAAATTTTTTTTTTGGAGGGTTTCTACCCCAAACACATTTAAAAACATGCAAAAATCAAACTCGAATAGGAAAAGGAATTTTTAGGTCAATTTTAGGGCATTCTGGCGTTCGAAAAACAAGAAAACTTTTTAAAATTTCTTCAAAGGGCACTTTTGAAGTTTTTTCTTGTACTTTTAAGCCAATCAAAACCCTTTCGGGCTGGGAAAAAGTGCAAGAAACCAAAATTTTTTTTAGCTAAAACTGTTTTTTTTGGTCGATTTTTTATTGAATTTGCTTTTTTTTCAAATTTTTTTTGAGGTTTGACCCACCAAAACACTTAAAGCAGGCAGAATCGACTCATTTTTGGAAAAGGAGCCCGGTTTTGGGTCAATTTTATGCTTTCTGGGCGTTCGTAGAACAAGAAAACTTTTTAAAATTCTTCGAAAAACGTCACTTTTTGAAGGGGTTTCTTGTATTTTTTAAAGCCAACAGTTTCCTACGGGCTCGGAAATCAACAAAACCCTTTAAATTTTAGCTAGAAACTGTTTTTTTTGCCGTTTTTTATTAATTTGAACTATATTTTAAAAGTTTTTTGATGGTTTTTTGGCCCCCCAAAACACAAAAAAGGGCTTGGCAAACGACTCAAAATGGGAAAAAGGGGGACTTTTTGGGTCAATTTTATCTTTCTGGCTTTCCCTTTAGATACAAGAAAATTTTTTAAAATTCTTCAAAAAAACGCCCTTTTGAAGTTTTTTCCCTTGTATTTTTAAAGCCAATCAGATACCCTAGGGGCTCGGAAAGGGGCAACAAAACCCTTAAAAATTTTGCTGGGAAACTTTTTTTTGCCGATTTTTTTTAAAATTTTAAAACTATTTTTCCCAATTTTTTGGGGGGGGGTTTCTGAGCCCCAAACACACTTAAAGCATGCAAAAATGGGAACTCTAATAGGAAAAGGAGAGTTTGGGTCAATTTTAGGGCACCCTGGCTTTCTTTAGAAAAAAAACCCTTTAAAATTCTTCAAAACGTCATTTTTTGAAGTTTTTTCCCCTTGGGTACTTTTAACCCAAAAAATCAGATACCCAAAACTGGGCTGGGGAAAGTGCAACGAAACCTTCAAAATTTTTAGCTAGAAACTGTATTTTTTTCGATTTTTTTTGGAATTTAAATTTTTTAAAGTTTTTTTTGGGATTTTGAGCCCCAAACACATTTAAAAGCTGCGGGAACACTAGTTTTAAAAAAAGGGAAACTTTTTAGGTCAATTTTTATGCATTCGGGGCTTTCGTGTTTACAAAAAAAACTTTTAAAAAAATTTCTTCAGAAACGCCCTTTTTTGAAGGGTTTTCCTTGTATTTTAACCCAAATTTAATCCCCTAGGGGGCTCGGAAAGTCCCAACGAAACCATCAAATTTTAGCTAAAAACCCTTATTTTTTGTCATTTTATTGAATTTGAATTTAATATTTCAACGTTTTTTGAGGGTTCTGACCACCAAACACACAAAAAGGGATGCAGAATCGACTAAAATTTGGGAAAAAAGGAACTTTTTTGGGTCAATTTTATGCTTTCCCTGGCGTTCGTGGATACAAGAAAAACTTTTAAAAAATTTTTCGGGAAACGCCCACTTTTGAAGTGTTTTCTTTTTTTTTTAAAACCAATATTCCCCTAGGGGTAAAAAGTGCAACGAAACCTTTAAAATTTTTTTTAGCTAGAAACTGTTTTTTTGTCGATTTTTTTTGGGAAATTTGAACTATATTTTCAAGGGTTTTTTGATGGTTCTGACCACCAAACACACTTAAAAAAGGCAGAATCGACCAGAATAAAAAAGACGTTTAGGTAAATTTTTAAATGCTTTTTGGGCGTTCGTGGTTACAAAAAAAAACGTTAAAATTTTTTCAAAAAAACGTCATTTTTTTGAAGTGTTTTCTTGAAATTTTAAGGGCCAAATCAAAATACCCTACGGGCTGGGAAAATTTGCAACAAACCATAAAATTTTTAGCTAGAAACCTGTATTTTTGTCGATTTTTTTAAAATTTGAACTTTTTTTCCCAACGTTTTTTTTTTTTTGGTTTGGTTGGCCCCCAAACCCACTTAAAGCAGCAAAAGGACTCAAAAGGGAAAAGGAGCCCTTTTAGGTCTTTTTTAGCATTCTGGCTTTCGAAATTTACAAAAAACTTTTTAAAATTTCTTCAAAAACCCACTTTTAAAGTTTTTTCCTTGTATTTTTAAAGCCAATCAATACCCCGGGCTCGGAAAGTCCCAAACAAAAACCATCAAATTTTAGCTAGAAACTTTTATTTTTTTGGGGAATTTTTTGAATTTAAACTATTTTTTCAACGTTTTTTTGAGGGTTTTGAGCCACCAAACAAAATTAAAAGCAAAAATCCTCAAATGGGAAAAAGGAGACTTTTTGGTAAATTTTTATCCCTTTCTGGGGTTCGTAGTTAAAGAAAACTGTTAAAAATTTTTTCAAAAAGGGTCACTTTTGAAGTGTTTTTTTTGTACTTTTAAGCCAATCAGACCCCCGGGGGGCCTCGGAAAGTGCAACAAAAACCATAAAATTTTTTTTACTAGAAACGGGGTATTTTTGTCGATTTTTTTGAATTTGAACTTATTTCAATTTTTGAGGGTTCTGGCCCCAAAAACCCCCCTTAAAGCATGCAAATCACCCAAATGGGAAAAGGGGGGCCCGTTTGGGTCAATTTATGCATTCGGGCTTTCGTAGTTACAAGAAAACTTTTAAAAATTCTTCAAAACGTCACTTTTGAAGTTTTTCTTTTTATTTTTTAAAGCCAATCAGATACCCTAGGGGTCGGAAAGTTGCAAAAAAAAACCTCAAATTTTAGCTAAAAAACTGTTTTTTTGCCCCGATTTTTTTTTGGGAATTTGAACTTTATTTCATTTTTTTTTGAGGTTCTAAGCCCCCAAAAAAACACTTTAAGAAAGCAAATCGACTCAGAAAGGAAAAGGAACTTTTTAGGTCAATTTTTTTGCTTTTGGGCTTTTCGTAGATACAAGAAAAAAAATTTTAAAAATTTTTTCAAAACGTCCACTTTTAAGGGGTTTTCCCTTGAAATTTTAACCCAACCCAAATCCCCTGGGGGTCAAAAAAGGTGAAAACAAAAAACATTTTTAAAGCTAGAAACTGATTTTTGTCGATTTTTATTGAATTTAAAACTATATTTAAAAGTTTTTTGAGGTTCGAGCCACCAAACACCAAAAGCTTTCCTAATCGAACTCAAATGGGAAAAAGGGAGCCCGTTTGGGGTAAATTTTTAGCTTCTGGCTTCGTAGATACAAAAAACTTTTTAAAATTCTTCAAAAAAGCCCACTTTTAATTTGTTTTTTTATTTTTAAGAAAATCGTTTCCCTTTGGGGGCTCAAATTTGAAAACGAAACCTTTAAAATTTTTAGTTTAGAAAAAAAAATTTTTTTTGGGTGGGATTTTTTTTTGGAATTTAAACAATTTCAAAGTTTTTGAGGGTTCTGGCCCCAAACCCCCCTTTAAAAAAGCATGCAGAATCGACTCAAATGGGAAAAAAGGAGACTTTTAGGGTAAATTTTTAAAGCATTCTGGCGTGCGTAATACAAAAAAACTTTTTTAAAATTCTTCAGAAACGTCACTTTTGAAGGGTTTTTTGGGAAACTTTTAACCAATCTTTTCCTACGGGGGGGGGAAAAGTGCAACGAAACCTCAAATTTTAGTTTAAAACCCTGTATTTTTGTCGTTTTTTATTAAATTTTAAAAACTTATTTAAAAATTTTTTTTTGGTTCGGACCCCCAAAACACATTTAAAGTTTGCGGGAAACGACTCAGAAAGGAAAAGGGGGACTTTGGGAAAAATTTTTAAAAGGCTTTCCTGGCTTTCGAAATTTCAAGAAAACTTTTTTAAAATTCTTAAGAAAGGGGTCATTTTTGAGTTTTTTTTGGGATTTTTTAAACCAATTAATCCCCTTTAACGGGCCGGAAATGAAAACGAAACCATCAAATTTTAGTTTGAAACTTTAATTTTTGTCGTTTTTTTTTTTGGAAATTTTGAACTATATTTAAAACTTTTTTTGATGGTTCTGAGCCCCCAAAAACACCCTTAACATCCCAAAAATCACCAAAAAGGGAAAAGGAGACTTTTAAAGGCCCAATTTTTAAATCTTTTGGGCGTTGGAGTTAAAAAGGGAAAACTGTTAAAATTTTTCGAAACGGTTTTTTGAAGTGTTTTTTTGGGTATTTTTTAAAGCCAATCAGTTCCCTACCCCCCGGGAAATTGCAACGAAACCATAAAATTTTTAGTTAAAAAACTGAAAATTTTTTTTTTCGTTTTTTATTAAATTTGAACTTTTTTCAACTTTTTTTTTTTTTGGGTTCTGACCAAACCAAACACTCTTAAAGCATCCCAGAACAATCAAAAGGGAAAAGGAGCCCTTTTGGGGCCCAATTTTATGCTTTCGGCGTTCGTAATAAAAGAAAACTTTTTAAAATTCTTTCAAAACTGCCCTTTTTAAGTTTTTTCCCTTGTATTTTTTAACCCAATCAGATCCCCCTTAGGGCCCGGGAAAGTGAAAACGAAACCATAAAAATTTTAAAGCAAGAAACTGTTTTTTTGGGGGTTTTTTTTAATTTTTTTTGGGGAACTATTTTCAACTTTTTTGATGGTTCTGAGCCCCCAAAACCCTTTTTAAACCATGCAGAATCGCTCGAATAAAAAGGAAACTTTTTTGGGCCCAATTTTTTATGCATTTGGGCGTTCGTAATACAAAAAAAAACTTTAAAAATTTTTCAAAAACGCCCATTTTTGAAGGGGTTTTTTTTGGTACTTTTAACCAATCGATACCCAGGGCTCGGAAAAATCCCAAACAAAACCCACAAATTTTAGGAAAACTGTATTTTTGTTTTTTTTTTAGGAATTTGAACAAATTTTTAAAATTTTGGGGGAGGGTCGACCACCAAAACACACAAAGCATGCAAAATCGACCAAATAGGAAAAGGAAATTTTTTAGGTCAATTTTAAAATGCACTGGCGTTCGTAGATACAAGGAAAACTTTAAAAATTCTTCAGAAACGTCACTTTTGAATTTTTTTTCTTTTTTTTTTTTAATTTTTAAAACCTTTTAAGACCCTAGGGGCTGGGAAAGGAAAACAAAACCCATCAAATTTTAGCTAAAAAAAACTGTTTTTTGGGGGTCGTTTTTTATTTTTTTTTGGGTTTTTATTTTTCAGGGTTTTTTGGGGGGTTCGACCCCCAAAAAACCCCACTTAAAAGCATCAAATTTTACTCAGAAAAAAAAGGGAAAACTTTTTAGGCCCAATTTTTTATGCATTCGGGGCTTTCGTTTTAAAAGGGAAAACTTTTAAAATTCTTCAAAAAAGTCATTTTTTGAAGTGTTTTCTTGTACTTTTAAGCCAATCAGATTCCCCCAAACGGGCTGGGAAAGTGCTCAAAACCCATCTTTTTTTTTGTTAAACTGTTTTTTTGGTCGATTTTTATTAAATTTTGGGAATTTTATTTCAACTTTTTTTTGAGGGTTTTCTACCACCAAACACTTGAAAAGCTGAAGTTCCGAATGAAAAAGACTTTTGGGGCCCAATTTATGCATTCGGCTTTCTAATAAAAAAAAAACTTTTTAAAATTCTTCAAAAGGGACTTTAAAAGTGTTTTTTTTTGTATTTTTAAAAACCAAATTCAAAAACCCAAAACGGCCCCGGAAAATTCCCAACAAACCCACCCAAATTTTAGCTAAAACTGTATTTTTGTCGATTTTTAGTTTTTGGAACAAATTTTTAAACCCTTTTTTTTTTGATGGTTTTTCCCCCCCTTTTCGTTTGTTGGAAAAGCGTTTTTTGGACCTGGTCTTGTCCGTTTTCCGAAACGTTTTTGTTTTTTTTCCCCTCGTCCCGGTTGGGGGTTTCCGAAAAAAAGGTTTGTTTTTTGGTTTTTTTGTTGTTTTAGCTCTTTTTTTGGGGGGGGGTTTCTGACCCCAAAACACACTTAAAATCAAAATCACTCAGAATGGAAAAGGAGATTTTATTAAATTTTTAAATGCTTTTGGGCGTTCGAGAAAACAAAAAACTTTTAAAATTCTTTTTCAAAACTCACTTTTAAAAGGGGGTTTTTTTTTTCTTTTTTAAAAACCCAAAATTAAATTTTCCCTAGGGGCTCGGAAATGCAAAAAAAACCAAAAAAAAATTTTTTAGCTAAAAAACTGTTTTTTTGGGGGGATTTTTATTTGAATTTGAATTTTAAATTTCAACGTTTTTTGATGGTTCTGAGCCCCCAAAAACACACTTAAAGCATGCAGAATGAAAGAATGGGGGAAAAGGGGGACGTTTGGGTAAAATTTTTAAACATTTGGCTTTCGTAATAAAGAAAACTTTAAAAATTTTTCAAAAACGTCCTTTAAGTTTTTTCTTGAAATTTTTTAAGAAAAATCAATCCCCCTACGGCTCGGAAAGTGCAACAAGACCATAAAATTTTTTAGCTAGAAAGTATTTTTGTGGATTTTTATTTTTTTTAAACAATTTTCCCTTTGTTTGGGGGTTCGGACCCCAAACACCAAACATGCAAACGTCTCAGAATGGGGAAAAGGGAAACTTTTTTGGGTTCAATTTTAGGGCTTTTGGCGTTCGAGATACAAAAAAAAAACTTTTTAAAAATTTCCTTCAGAAACGTCCCTTTTAAAGGGTTTTTTCCCTTGCCTTTTAACCCAAATCAATCCCCTACGGGCCCTGGGAAAAAGTGCAACGAAACCAAAAATTTTTATTTTAAAAAATGTATTTTTTTTTTTTTATTGAATTTGAACTTTTTTTTAAAGTTTTTTGATGGTTCTAAAACCCCAAAAACACCTTAAACGGGCAAATGGGACCAGTTTGGGAAAAAAAGGAGACGTTTTAGGTAAATTTTAAAATCTTCGGGCTTTCCCGTAAAGATACAAAAAACTGTTAAAATTTTTCAGAAACTTTCATTTTTGGGGAAGTGTTTTCTTTATTTTTAAAGCCAATCAGATACCCAAACGGGCTCCCGGAAAGGGGCCCCAAAAAACCTTCAAATTTTAGCTAAAAAATTGTTTTTTTGGGTCGATTTTATTGAATTTAAAATTTTTTTTTAAACGTTTTTTTTGAGGTTCTGGGGCCAAAAAACCCACCTTAAGCTTGCAAAATTCAATTCAGAATAGGAAAAAAGGAACTTTTAGGTCAATTTTAAATCCCATTTGGCGGTTCTAAAACAAAAAACTTTTTAAAATTTTTCCCAAAAGCCCACTTTTTAAATTTTTTCCCTTGTACTTTTAACCCAAATTTTTTTAAAAGTTACCCACGGGGGGAAAAGTGCAACGAAACCATCAAATTTTAGCTAAAAAACTGTTTTTTTTTGTGATTTTTTTTTTGAATTTTGTATATTTAAACGTTTTTTTTTTGATGTTCTAAACCACCAAAACCCCTTTAAAGCATGCAGAATCGCTCAAATGGGAAAAAGGAACTTTTAGGTCAATTTATCCCATTCTGCGTTGGGGAAAACCCAGAAAACTTTTTTAAAATTTCTTCAGAAACGCCCATTTTTTGAAGTGTTTTTCTTGACTTTTAAGCCAACAGAACCCAGGGGTTCGGAAAGTGAAACGAAACCATAAAAAAAATTTTTAGCTAGAAATTGTTTTTTTGGGTCGATTTTTTTTGGGAATTTGAAAAATTTCAAGGGTTTTTTTGGATGGTTCTGAGCCCCCCAAAAACACACTTAAAGCAGGGAAAGAATCCGACTCAGAATAAAAAAGGGGAGACTTTTGGGGTCAATTTTAGGAAATTCTTGCGTTCGTAGATACAAAAAAACTTTTAAAATTCTTCGAAACGTCACTTTAAATTTGTTTCTTGTACTTTTAAGCCAATCAATACCCTACGGCTCGGAATGAAAACAAAAACCATAAATTTTACCCTAAAAAACTGTTTTTTTGTCGATTTTTATTGAATTTAAAATTTATATTTCAACTTTTTTTAAGGGTTTTTTAGCCACCAAACACATTAAAAAAAGCTTTCAAATCGACCAAAAGGGGGGAAAAGGAGTTTTTTTAGGTTTTTTTATGCATTCGGGGGTTCGTAGAAAAAAAGAAATTTTTTAAAAAATTCTTCAGAAACGTCACTTTGAAGTCTTTTCTTGTACTTTTAAGCCAATCAGATACCCTACGGGCTCGGAAAGTGCAACGAAACCATCAAATTTTAGCTAGAAACTGTATTTTTGTCGATTTTTATTGAATTTGAACTATATTTCAACGTTTTTTGATGGTTCTGAGCCACCAAACACACTTAAAGCATGCAGAATCGACTCAGAATAGGAAAAGGAGACGTTTAGGTCAATTTTATGCATTCTGGCGTTCGTAGATACAAGAAAACTGTTAAAATTCTTCAGAAACGTCACTTTTGAAGTGTTTTCTTGTACTTTTAAGCCAATCAGATACCCTACGGGCTGGGAAAGTGCAACGAAACCATCAAATTTTAGCTAGAAACTGTATTTTTGTCGATTTTTATTGAATTTGAACTATATTTCAACGTTTTTTGATGGTTCTGAGCCACCAAACACACTTAAAGCATGCAGAATCGACTCAGAATAGGAAAAGGAGACGTTTAGGTCAATTTTATGCATTCTGGCGTTCGTAGATACAAGAAAACTGTTAAAATTCTTCAGAAACGTCACTTTTGAAGTGTTTTCTTGTACTTTTAAGCCAATCAGATACCCTACGGGCTCGGAAAGTGCAACGAAACCATCAAATTAGCTAGAACTGTATTTTGTCGATTTTTATTGAATTTGAACTATATTTCAACGTTTTTTGATGGTTCTGAGCCACCAAACACACTTAAAGCATGCAGAATCGACTCAGAATAGGAAAAGGAGACGTTTAGGTCAATTTTATGCATTCTGGCGTTCGTAGATACAAGAAAACTGTTAAAATTCTTCAGAAACGTCACTTTTGAAGTGTTTCTTGTACTTTTAAAGCCAATCAGATACCCTACGGCTCGGAAAGTGCAACGAAACCATCAAATTTTAGCTAGAAACTGTATTTTTGTCGATTTTTATTGAATTTGAACTATATTTCAACGTTTTTTTGATGGTTCTGAGCCACCAAACACACTTAAAGCATGCAGAATCGACTCAGAATAGGAAAAGGAGACGTTTAGGTCAATTTTATGCATTCTGGCGTTCGTAGATACAATTTGTCGATTTTATGAATTGACTATTTCAACGTTTTTGATGGTTGACCAAACACACTTAAAGACAGAATGACTGTAGGAAGGACTTAGGCTTTGCATTGGCTTCTACAGAAAACTGTAAAATCTTCGAACCATTAATGTTTCTTGTATTACCAATAATACCTACGGCTCGGAATGCACGAACATCAATTTTGCTAGAAATGTTTTGTCGATTTATTGAATTGAACTATATTCACGTTTTGATGGTTCTGAGCCACCAAACACCTTAAAGCATGCAAATCGACTCAGAATAGGAAAAGGACGTTTAGTCAATTTATGCTTCTGGCGTTCGTAAACAAAAAGTTAATTCTCAGAAACGTCACTTTTGAAGTGTTTTCTTGTCTTTAAGCAATCAGATACCTACGGCTCGAAGTGCACGAACCATCAAATTTTAGCTAGAAACTGTATTTTTGTCGATTTATTGATTTGAACTATATTCAACGTTTTGATGGTTCTGAGCACCAAACACACTTAAAGCATGCAGAATCGATCAAGGAAAAGGAGACTTTAGGTCAATTTTGCTTCTGGCGTTCTAGAACAAGAACTGTTAAATTCTTCAGAAACTTTACTTTTGAAGTGTTTTCTTGTACTTTTAAGCCAATCAGATACCCTACGGGCTCGGAAAGTGCAACGAAACCATCAAATTTTAGCTAGAAACTGTATTTTTGTCGATTTTTATTGAATTTGAACTATATTTCAACGTTTTTTGATGGTTCTGAGCCACCAAACACACTTAAAGCATGCAGAATCGACTCAGAATAGGAAAAGGAGACGTTTAGGTCAATTTTATGCATTCTGGCGTTCGTAGATACAAGAAAACTGTTAAAATTCTTCAGAAACGTCACTTTTGAAGTGTTTTCTTGTACTTTTAAGCCAATCAGATACCCTACGGGCTCGGAAAGTGCAACGAAACCATCAAATTTTAGCTAGAAACTGTATTTTTGTCGATTTTTATTGAATTTGAACTATATTTCAACGTTTTTTGATGGTTCTGAGCCACCAAACACACTTAAAGCATGCAGAATCGACTCAGAATAGGAAAAGGAGACGTTTAGGTCAATTTTATGCATTCTGGCGTTCGTAGATACAAGAAAACTGTTAAAATTCTTCAGAAACGTCACTTTTGAAGTGTTTTCTTGTACTTTTAAGCCAATCAGATACCCTACGGGCTCGGAAAGTGCAACGAAACCATCAAATTTTAGCTAGAAACTGTATTTTTGTCGATTTTTATTGAATTTGAACTATATTTCAACGATTTTTGATGGTTCTGAGCCACCAAAAACACTTAAAGCATGCAGAATCGACTCAGAATAGGAAAAGGAGACGTTTAGGTCAATTTTATGCATTCTGGCGTTCGTAGATACAAGAAAACTGTTAAAATTCTTCAGAAACTTTACTTTTGAAGTGTTTTCTTGTACTTTTAAGCCAATCAGATACCCTACGGGCTCGGAAAGTGCAACGAAACCATCAAATTTTAGCTAGAAACTGTATTTTTGTCGATTTTTATTGAATTTGAACTATATTTCAACGTTTTTTTGATGGTTCTGAGCCACCAAACACACTTAAAGCATGCAGAATCGACTCAGAATAGGAAAAGGAGACGTTTAGGTCAATTTTATGCATTCTGGCGTTCGTAGATACAAGAAAACTGTTAAAATTCTTCAGAAACGTCACTTTTGAAGTGTTTTCTTGTACTTTTAAGCCAATCAGATACCCTACGGGCTCGGAAAGTATAATAATAATAATAATAATAAGCTTTATTCCTCACAGGTTTACACCTAATTACAAGGAATAAGATAAATTAATAACACGGTGTCAAGGATCAACTAAATACTAAACTACAATAAACTAAACGAACCTAACTAATCTAATTAAATAAGCAACAAAACAAAAACAAGAAAAAAACAAAAAAATTAATTAATTTTCAGTAATAAGAAAAATATATATAATATAATAACAGCAATAAAAATGTTGAGTAAATAAACAAATAATTATACAATATTCTAAAATAATTATTAGACTCTGATTTACATCTTAGAACCAACAAAACAAAATAAATTATAAAATATGTAAATAAATGTCTCGCTGACAACATAATAAAATAAAATCAAATCAAATAAACTACCCTATGGACAGAATTTTTTATATATAACTTTAAGTATTCTAGTGAATGAGTCAGCATACACGTCACAATCTTGAGATACGCTATTACATACTCCAGTCATTAGCATTATAGGCGATTTGAGAAGGACGTTTGTTCTGACATGAGAACTGTAGAACGTGAGGCTTTTACGGGCATTGCAACGAGGTACAAGAAAATTAATGTAATGTAATAGCTCAGGACAGTCAATCTTATTATGCAACAATTTATACAAAAATTTTACCAAAGCTACCTTACGTCTAACTTCTAATGTTCTAAAACCAAATCGTTGTAGCAAGTTTCTGTGATCAGAACCCCTTTCAGGGTAATGACCGTCTAAACAATAGCTCAAGAATTTAAGATATTTACGCTGAACGGACTCGATGTTTATGATATGTGAATCATATAACGGATACCATATTATACTCCCATATTCGAGCCTGGATCTTATTAATGTATAATATAAATTATTAAGTGCCTTAATATTAGTAAAGTCTCTGCAGCTTCTATAAACAAAACCATACATTTTAATGGCTTTCTCTATTATGTCATATATATGCTCTACAAACGTAAACTTCGAGTCAAATATTACTCCTAAATCTCTTATGCTATCTTTTCTTGCCAAACACTTTCCACTAACTTCATAAGGGAACGTCAATTGATTGTGTTTTTTGGTGTATGTAACCACGTAACATTTGTCTTTATTAAGTGTTAAACGGTTTTTTGCGCACATGTCAGAGATATAATTTATGTTATTTTGTAGAATTACACAATCCTCCTCATTTTTGATCTCATAAAACAATTTTAAGTCATCTGCAAAGAGTAATTTTTTGCAGGATATCTCATCTACCATGTCATTTATGTATATTAAAAAGAGGAGTGGTCCCAAATTGGAACCTTGAGGTACCCCTGACGTAGGATAAAAAGGTTTAGAGTAAAAATTTCTGTACCTTACCCTTAGTTCTCTTTTGCTAAGATATGCCTGAAAGAATAGAACCATCTGAACAGAAAACCCGTATGCTTTTAGTTTACTGATCAAAAGAATATGGTCAATTTGGTCAAAAGCCTTACTAATGTCCATATAGATTGTATCTACTTGGCCTTTATTGTCAATTATTTCTGATGTATACTGTGTAAAACAACCCAAATTTGAGACCGTGGATCGTTTCTGAACAAAACCATGTTGATAAGGACTAATGTACGGACTAACACTAGAATAAATATATTTATACAATACGGTCTCAAAAGTCTTGGCAAAATTACACAACAAACTAATAGGCCGATAATTCTTTATATCAGCGATATTGCCTGATTTAAATACAGGACATATGCATGATTGTTTCCAAAGATGGGGCATATTACTTTGTTGCAATATCAGATTAAATAACTTTAATAAAGGAGAAATAAAAACACATGCACAGTCCCGTAGCAAAAAACTAGGCACACCATCAGGGCCGGTGGTCAATGAATTTTTAGATTTTCTTAGTGCAATATAAATATCTTCCTCAGTAACCGACTCGATAGAAATGAATAGTTGCGGCGCCTTATCACATAATGTACTAGCATCCCGCTGATTATCGGAATTAGTATGCGCACTTTCAAAAAACTCTCTAAAAGCATTAACTATCTCATCAGGTGAAGATAGATTGGCCTCATCATATTTCATTAAGCCAGGTATTCTTGTTCCTCCCTTCTTCTTTTGGACAAACGACCAAAATGCTTTAGGATCCGCTAAGATGTTGTCTTGAATTTTAGATATATAAGTAGTTATATAGTGGGGGTTCTAGACCAGGTCAAATGAGGTCAAACTGGTCCAGCTCCCCCATTACTTTTCATCGAGCGGTCATTGACCTTTCATTTGTTGTTGACCTTGTCGTTGCACGTGGCTGACCTTGCCAGCTGGTCCAGCTCCCCCATTACTTTTCATCGGGCGATCGTTGACCTAGTCGTTGCTCGACCTTGGTCGTTTATTGCCCTCGTTCATCTCGAGATCTATCCCCTCTTTTCGTTTAGGTCGGGGAGGGATCTCGGACGCAATCTCGCATCCCCACTTCCGTTTTATACTTGTATAAAAGTCGATGGATTCGTCTGTAGGAATTAATTAGTTTTTTGAATTCAATTATTTAACACTTAGAAATGTCATCTTTCATTTCTACCTTGAATAAAGAGTCTCACTTGCAAGCTTTTGTGAGTGCGAAAACTTTAGAAGAAAATAAAAAATTTTTAACAAAAAATTTTAGTAAACTGTCTACAAAGTACGGTGACAAGATATTTGTGGAACTTGAAGAGTCTAGAACGATACTTCCACAGAGATTTACCGAAAAATTCACCGACTCAGTGATCAGCGATCTGAACCAGAAGATCGTGAACGGCTTGAAATTGTACTTGGTAAATAGAGGTCCGATCGGTCGAACCATCAATATCGAATTTATCGAAGAATGAAGAAGGCATTGGTTCATGTGGAAAACAAATCAAGTGCAGTTAGACTGCTTCGTCGTAGATTAGAATTACATTTAAAACGAATTAGTTATTTAAAAGAAGCAATTAAAATGTATGAAATAAGAACTAAATTGAATAATCTTAAGCTGTAATAGAAATTATAATAAATATTATTTAATTCGTTCGGTGTATTATTTTCCCCAGTCTCATGTAAAAAATATTTGATTGCAAACTGTCATGAATAACAGACGTGTTTGTTTCGACAAAGTTCCGGTTATTTTCTTAATAAATGATAAAGAAAGCCGAATTAATACTTGGTTATACGATGTTAAAAGATTTCAAATGAATGTGGAACGTTTCGAATTGCAAATAAAGCCCTTAATCGAAAAAATGATGGAGAAGAAGCGAAAATTTAGAGAAACAATCGAAAAATTGGATTCAGAATTGAAAATTATTCAGCAAAGAAAATCAGTTAAATAACTGTGCACATTGCGGTTAAACCACTGCGTCGTAAATTAGATTTAAATTTAAAACTTATTAGTTTCTTAAAATGTATAAAATACGAACTAGTTTGTATAATCTTAAGCTGTAATTGAAATTATAATAAATATTGTTTATTTCGTTTGGTGTATTATTTTCCCCAGTCTCATCTAAAATTATTTAATTGGGAATAACAGCAACGAATAAAAGCCGTGTTTGCTCCGACAAAACTCCTGTTATTTTCTTAATAAATAAATGTTCATCAGCAACTTTCTGCCGATTTAAGCTTATTTGTCAGTGATTATTAGAATAAAATCTCAAATGTCAGAAGGCGAGTGTGTTGTTAAAAATTAAAAAAATTGTTACTTACGACATTGAAAACAGGCAATAAAATCATCCGTTCTCCCTCGAAAACATTCAAATACACGCACACTTCACAGAAGCCACCATTTAGTTCAACAAAACCACCTTTTTCCCAAATCTTTTCACGGTAAAATTCATAAACCGAAACACGCCGCCCGTCATTATTACAACACAGAATGAAATAACGCGATGCTGTTTCAGCAAATTCTTACGGAACTGGACGCTTTTGTCGCAATAGACAGGGACGTATTCGGAAATATTAAAAAAAAAGAATTATCGCTTGAGGGTGATAAAGGGCAGAAAGTTTGTTAAAAAAATAAAAATGCATCCCTATAAACTAATGACACATTTGTGTAAAAATAAATGTGGGTTGGAGGTGCAATAATTGTTTAAATATAAAAAAAAAATGTTTTACTCGAAGACGGTAAGAGATACGAGGTTCGTGCAAAGAACAAAAAAGTTCCTAAAATACGAAACACATGCACCTGTGTCGACGGTTTTTAGTTTGAGTTTAGCATTTCGGAGAAAAGGGCAAAAGTTTGTGGTGACCAAACGGAATTAGTTAAAAATTTGTTTTTTGTGTCAAAATATTTTTGGATGAATAACCAATAGGTCCATGTAATTAAATATGTGAAAATTTGAGTTTGGGGCGCAACAATTTTTGTCAAAAAAGGTTGTCAAAATTCGAAAAAAAGTTTTCCTTGAGCAGTAGGAAAGTAAATTAGAAGTTTTGGTGAAAAAAAAAATTTAAAAAATTCAAAGAATCCAAAGAAAAATTAAAACAAAAAAAATCTCAAAAAAAAAATCCAAATTTTGAAAAGTTTGTTTTTCCACAAAATCAAATGCATATTCATGAAGTACTATCTAATCGTGTGTAAAAATGATTATGACTCATAGGTGTATCTACCGTTTAAATAGAAAAAATTTTTGTTACTCGAAAATGGTAAGAGATAGGAGGTTCGTGTATAGAGCAAAAAAGATTGACAAAAACAAATAATATCGACAGCCGTCGACGGTTTTTCGCTAACTTTTGACATGACTGTGAAAAGGGCAAAAGTTTGTGGCGCCCAAACGGTAAAACTTAAAAAATATATTTTTGTACCAAAATATTTCTGAGTGAACAGTCTATAGGTCCACTTAGCAAAATAAATATTTTTTGCTACCGTTTAGTAGTAATAACGAAAAAACGTCATAGTTCGTAAGCGGTAAGAGGTAGCATGTCGGCTCAGGGGAACGGGGAAAAGCTAAAAAAATTAAGCCATATGTTGAGCAAAAAAAATTTTCAAAAAAGTTGAAAATAAGGGAGAAAAGGGCAAAAGTTTCTAGTGTCCAAATGGTAAGAGATAGAATATCGGTTGTATACATCAAAACCTTCTTCTGGAACGAACGCATAAGTCTGCTCAAAAAAATCGATTTCACATAAAATTCACCATATTCCTAAATACGCCTCTGGCTAGCGTTGATCAGCTAAAAACACGTACCAACAAGAAGTGTTTGTCAAGAAAGCATGAATAATTTCATGTTAAGCAGAGCCGTGTATTTTAGGTGAATAAAATAGATCGATTTTAATGAAACACACGTCGAAATGATCTGTGTCTCTGGATGCATCTAATTTTTTACGTTTCTTTCTTTTGTGTGTTTTCACATAAAATTCAACATATTCATTCCTAAATACGCCGTTTACAATTTTTACTGCGTAGACAAGTACGGATTCATTGAAACATGATTTCTTAATAATAAAATTGTTTCGTAGATAGGGGTGGGATAACTGCAACACGTTTCATAATTTCCGTTTAATTTTGTTTAGATCAACAATTTTCCGCCATATTTAATTGAAATTATAAGGAAATGATGACTTGTAATGATAATTTTGCTTAGATTAACAATTTTTGCTGCGTAGACAGGTACAACGTTTCATCATTTCCGTTTAATTTTGTGAAGGTCAACAATTTTCCGCCATATTTAATTGAAATCAAATTCTTTTTATAAACAATATAAAAATATGTGTGTGATCAACTATTTTTTTATTTGATTCTATTTCTTGCAAGTCAATATTTCCGTTCTAAGCAAATGATGACTTTGCAAGGATAATTTTGCTTAGATCAGCAATTTCATACCTTAGGAGAATATTCCGATTTATATTTAAAAACTGCAAAAAGACATCAAAACTCATCAAAAAAACCATTAAAAACCTTTTTTTTTTTTATGCTTTTTGATGGCTTTTGGTGTTTTTTTTTATGCTTTGTGATGGTTTTTTGTTTTGATCAAAAAACCACAAAAAAAAAAAACGTTTTTTGTGTTTTCACATAAAATTTAACATTTTCCTAAATACGCCTCCGGCTAGCGTTGATCAGCTAAAAACACGTACCAACAAGTGTTCGCCAAGAAAGTATGAATAATTTCATGTTAACCAGAGCCGTGCATTTTAGGTGAATAAAATTAAATTTCTCGAATAACAAACGGTCGATTTTAATGAAACATACGTCGAAATGATCTGTATCTCTGGATGCATCTAATTATTTACGTTTCTTTTTTTGTGTGTTTTCACATAAAATTCAACATATACCTAAATACGCCTCTGGCTAGCGAACGCGATGCGGTTTCAGCAAATTCTTACGGAATAAAAGCGTCCATTTATCTCATTAGTCAGGGACGTATTTGAAAAAAGAAGAATTATCGCTTGAGGGTGTCAGAGGGCAGGAAGTTTACAATTTTTGCTGCGTAGACAAGTACGGGTTCACTGAAACATGATTTCTTAAGAATAAAATTATTTCATAGATAATTGAAACACGTTTCATCATTTCCGTTTAATTTTGTTTAAGTCAACAATTTTCCGCCATATTTAATTGAAATCCAATTCTTTTTATAAACAATATAAAAATATGTGTGTAATCAACTATTTAAATAAATTCAAGTCAGCGAAGAATGAAACATGAGGAAAGCAACTGAATCATCAACTTTAGAGTTCTCAAGAAAACCTACACTATAATAAAAATGGGGGGAAAAAAGTAGGGGTGGGGATTAATATAGTGTATAAATTAAAGATCACACACAAGAACAGATTAATAAGTATCCTGCAAGTATATAACATAATAATTAATTAACGACAGAAAAGTGTAAGCTTATATATACTTTTTGTAGTGTTTAAAGTTCTAAAAAAATTTTTTTCAGTAGAAAAATTTGTTATCTGCCCCTATGTTGCCAGCCACAGACTTTTATAGAATAGGCTGAGAAAGCATATTTTCAAATGTCACCGGGATGCCTGGGAAAGGGAGTGAAAACTCTTGGAGACTGCACTTCCCAAACCATCTACACCACACCCACCACCATCAAAGTGGTTCAGCAAACCAACGCCAACACCACCGCAAGTGGAAATCTGGGACAACGAGACCTATGTCCCAAAGTTAGATGGGTCCCTGTTTTTTTAGATGGAACAGCCTTAAACGCCTACCATGCGACATTTAACAAATATATAAGTAAACAATAATTTCAGCGATCTGCACCAGAAGATCGTGAACGGTTTGAAGTTGTACTTGGTAAATAGAGGTCCGATCGGTCAAACCATCAATATCGAATGTATCGAAGAATGAAGAAGGCATTGGTTCATGTGGAAAACAAATCAAGTGCAGTTAGACAGCTTCGTCGTAGATTAGAATTACATTTAAAACGAATTAGTTCTTTAAAAAAGAAGCAATTGAAATGTATGAAACAAGGACTAAATTGAATCATCTAAAGCTGTAACAGAAATTGTAATAAATATAATTTAATTCGTTCGGTGTATTATTTTCCCCAGTCTGATGTAAAAAATATTTGATTGCAAACCGTCATGAATAAAAGACGTGTTTGTTTCGAGAAAGTTCAGGTTATTTTCTTAATAAATGATAAAGAAAGCCGAATTAATACTTGGTTATACTATGTTAAAAGATTTCAAATGAATGTGGAACGTTTCGAATTGCAAATAAAGCACTTAATCGAAAAAATGATGGAGAAGAAGGGAAAATTTAGACAAATAATCGACAAATTGGATTCAGAATTAAAAATTATTCAGCAAAGAAAATCAGTTAAATAACTGTGCATATTGCGGTTAAACCAGATTTAAATTTAAAACTTATTAGTTTCTTAAAAGCTATAAAGTACGAACTTGTTTGTATAACCTTAAGCTGTAATTGAAATTATGATAAATATTATTTATTTCGTTTAGTGTATTATTTTCCCCAGTCTCATATAAAATTATTTAATTGCGAATAACCGCAACGAATAAAAGCCGTGTTTGTTCCGACAAAATTCCCGTTATTGTCTTCATAAATAAATGTTCATCAGCAACTTTCTGCCGATTTAAGCTTCTTTCCACTCGAAATCTTGTACGTTACAATCAATTCAACGTAAAAATCATTATGCAAAACACGTCCGTGATTATTAGAATAAAAGATCAAATGTCGGAAGGCGAGTACGTTGTTTGAAATTAAAAAAAATTACTTACGGCATTGACAACAGGCAATAAAATTATCCGTTCTCCCTCGAAAACATGCATATACACGCACACACATCACAGAAGCCACCATTTAGTGCAACAAAACCACCTTTTTTTCTCAAATAATTACGAATCTTTTCACGGTAAAATTCCGAAACACGCCGCCCGTCATTGTTACAACAAAGAAATAAATAACGCGATGCCGTTTCAGCAAATTCTTACGAAAATGGACGCTGTTATCTTATTGACAGGGACGTATTCGGAAATGTTACAAAAAAAGAATAATCGCTTGAGGAATAAAAATCGTTTATTTCGTTTAGTGAATTATTTTACGGTTGGTTTTTGATGGTTTTTTGTTGGTTTTTGATGGTTTTTTGGTGTCTTTTGATGGTTTTTTCTGTTGGTTTTTTATATTTGATTTTGAGTTTTTATGTTTTGATGGTTTTGTTGGTTTTTTTGGTGTTTTGATAGTTTTTTGTGTCTTTTGATGTTTTTTTTGTTGGGTTTTTGATGTTTTTTGTGTCTTTTGATGTTTTTTGTTGGTTTTTATGATTTTTTGTTTTGGTTTTTTTTGTTTTTTTTTTTTTTCGTGTCATTGATGGTTTATTGTTGGTTTTTGATGGTTTTTTCGTGCCTTTTGACGATTTTTTGTTGCTTTTTGAAGTTTTTTTGATGTTTATTATTTTGTGTGTTTTCATATAAAATTCAACAAAAAGCTGTTCTCGTTCAGCATCACGAGACGTGTTTGTTTGGGTACAAGTCATCATTTCCTTAGAACGGAAATTATGAGTTGAAAGAAACAGAATCAGATAGAAATAAAAGTTGATTACACACATATTTTTATATTGTTTATAAAAAGAATTGGATTTCAATTAAATATGTTGGAAAATTGTTGACCTAATCAAAATTAAACGGAAATGATGAAAAGTGAAACTACAGTCAATATGGTCATTGTAATTTGAGAGATGTAAAATTGTACCTTAATGATACCATGTATCCCTACGACAACATGAATATTGAATTCACAAATAATCGGTATGCAATTCTCGATGATATGTTTAAATACGCCTCTGGCTAGCGTTGATCAGCTAAAAACACGTATCAACAAGTGTTTGCCAAGAAAGCATGAATAATTTCATGCTAAGCAGAGCCCTGCATTTTAAGTGCATAAAATTAAATATCTCGATTAACAATAGATCGATTTTAATGAAAGATACGTCGAAATGATCTGTGTCTCTGGATGCATCTAATTATTTCCGTTTCTTGATTTCTTAAGGATAAAATTGTTTTGTAGATGGAGGCGGGATAACTGAAACACGTTTCATCATTTCCGTTTAATTTTTTTTAGGTCAACAATTTTCCGCCATATTTAATTGAAATCCAATTCTTTTTATAAACAATATTAAAATATGTGTGTAATCAACTATTTTTTTTATTTGATTCTATTTCTTGCAAGTCATCAATTCCGTTATAAGGAAATGATGACTTGTAAGGATAATTTTGCTTAGATTAACAATTTTTGCTGCGTAGACAGGTATACAAATTTCATTCAAGATATACCCACATAAAACTTTATGACAGATAATGAGTGAAACCCCTGCAAAATGGCAACAGTAATTTATTGCTTTTAACAGCCTATGCAACCAGATATCAGCACGTTCCGACAGAATTTTTCAGGGCCGTAATCTGTTAAAAAAATAAGGCGAAATAAAAGACAAATTGTATTAGTTAAATAATATTTATAAGATTATAAGTCACTTTCAGACTCAGATGAGCCGCGATTTATTGAAATTATAATTTCGTTAGGCCGTGTATTTACAAATGTTGATTCAAGTTTTATAACATGCCGAACACAATTCTGCCATTTTTCAGAAGATATGAGTTCTGATTGTCGTCTAATGAGATTTTCTACAGCGGGAGAACTTTCTGGACGATTATTATATTTTCTATAACATTACCGAAATCAGGTAAAACTTTCAACTCAACCCGAAGACGGCCCTATAAAAAACCATTAAAAAAATAATCGCTTGAGGAATAAAAATTGTTTATTTCGTTTAGTGTATTATTTTACGGTTGGTTTTTGATGGTTTTTTGGTGTCCTTTGATGGTTTTTTGTTGGTTTTTTGGTGTCTTTTGATGGTTTTTTCTGTTGGTTTTTTATGACTTTTTGGTGACTTTTGATGGTTTTTTGTTGGTGTTTGATAGTTTTTTGGTGTTTTTTGATGGTTTTTTGTTGGTTTTTGAAGTTTTTTTGATGTTTCTTATTTTGTGTGTTTTCATATAAAATTCAACAAAAAGCTGTTCTCGTTCAACATCGCGAGACGTGTTTGGGTACAAGTTATCATTTCCTTAGAACGGAAATTATGACTTGCATGAAACAGAATCAGATAAAAAAATAGTTGATTACAGATATATTTTTATATTGTTCATAAAAAGAATTGGATTTCAATTAAATATGGCGGAAAATTGTTGACCTAAACAAAATTAAACGGAAATGATGAAACGTGTTTCAGTTATCCCGCCCCTGTTTACGAAACAATTTTATTCTTAGGAAATCATATTTCAGTGAATCCGTACTTGTCTACGCAGCAAAAATTGTAAACGGCGTATTTAGGAATATGTTGAATTTTATGTGAAAACACACAAAAAAAAGAAACGTAATTAATTAGATGCGTCCAGAGAAACAGATTATTTCCAAGTATGTTTCATTAAAATTGATCTATTGTTATTCGGGATATTTAATTTCATTCACCTAAAATGCACGGCCCTGATTAACATGAAATTACTCATGTTTTTTTTTTGGCGGACACTTGTTGATACGTTTTTTTACCTGATCAATGCTAGCCAGAGGCGTATTTAAGAATATGTTCAATTTTATGTGAAAACACAAAAAAAAAATGTTTGATGGTTTATTGACCAAAACAAAAAACCATCAAAAAGCATCCAAAAAACATCAAAAGCCATCAAAAAGCATAATAAAAGTTTCTAATGCTTTTTTTGGTGAGTTGTGATGTCCATTTGCAGCTTTTAAATACAAATCGGAATTTGCTCCAAATGTATCAAATTGCTAACCTAAGCAAAATTATTCTTGCAAGTCATTATTTCCTTAGAACGGAAATGTTTGTTGGTTTTTGATGTTTTTTTTTGGTGTCTTTTGATGGTTTTTTCTGTTGGTTTTTTATGACTTTTTGATGCCTTTTGATGGTTTCTTGTTAGTGTTTGATAGTTTTTTGGTGTTTTTTGATGGTTTTTTGTTGGTTTTTGAAGTTTTTTTGATGTTTCTTATTTTGTGTGTTTTCATATAAAATTCAACAAAAAGCTGTTCTCGTTCAACATCACGACACGTGTTTGGGTACAATTTCCTTAGAACGGAAATTATGACTTGCAAGAAACAGAATCAGATAAAAAAAATAGTTGATTACAGATATATTTTTATATTGTTTATAAAAAGAATTGGATTTCAATTAAATATAGCGGAAAATTGTTGACCTAAACAAAATTAAACGGAAATGATGAAACGTGTTTCAGTATCCCGCTCCTGTTTACGAAACAATTTTATTCTTAGGAAATCATATTTCAGTGAATCCGTACTTGTCTACGCAGCAAAAATTGTAAACGGCGTATTTAGGAATATGCTGAATTTTATGTGAAAACACACAAAAAAAAGAAACCTAATTAATTAGATGCGTCCAGAGATACAGATTATTTCCAAGTATGTTTCATTAAAATTGATCTTTTGTTATTCGGGATATTTAATTTCATTCACCTAAAATGCACGGAGCTGATTAACATGAAATTGCTCATGCTTTTTTTTTTTTTGGCGAACACTTGTTGGTACGTTTTTTACCTGATCAATGCTAGCCAGAGGCGTATTTAAGAATATGTTCAATTTTATTTGAAAACACACAAAAAAAAAATGTTTGATGGTTTATTGACCAAAACAAAAAACCATCGAAAAGCATCCAAAAAACATCAAAAGCCATCAAAAAGCATAATAAAAGTTTCTAATGGTTTTTTGGTGAGTTGTGATGTTTATTTGCAGCTTTTAAATATAAATCGGAATTTTCTCCAAATGTATCAAATTGCTAATCTAGGCAAAATTATTCTTGCAAGTCATCATTTCCTTAGAACGGAAATGATGACTTGCAAGAAATACACAATTAAATATGGAGGAATATTGTTGACCTAAACAAAATTAAAAGGAAATGATGAAACGTGTTTCAGTTATCACACCCCTGTCTACGAAATAATTTTATTTTTAAGAAATCATGTTTCAGTGAACCCGTACTTGTCTACGCAGCAAAAATTGTAAACTTCCTGCCCTTTGACACCCTCAAGCGATAATCCTTCTTTTTTCGAATACGTCCCTGACTAATGAGATAAAAGCGTCCAATTCCGTAAGAATTTGCTGAAACAGCATCGCGTTCTCTAGCCAGAGACGTATTTAGGTATATGTTGAATTTTATGTGAAAACACAAAAAACGTTTTTTGATGGTTTTTTGATCAAAACAAAAAACCATCAAAAAGCATAAAAAAAAAAATCAAAAGCCATCAAAAAGCATAAAAAAAGTGTTTAATTTTTTTTTAATTAGTTTTGATGTCTTTGCAGATTTTAAATATAAATCGGAATATACTTCATAAGGTTTTATGTGGGTATATCTCGAATGAATTTTGTATACCTGTCTACGCAGCAAAAATTGTTATATCTAAGCAAAATTTATCCTTACAAGTCATCATTTCCTTATAACGGAAATGATGGCTTGCAAGAAATAGAATCAAATAAAAAAAAATAGTTGATTAAACACATATTTTCATATTATTTAAAAACATCAAAAGACACCAAAAAACCATCAAAAACCAACAAAAAAACTATCAAAAGACACCAAAAAACTATCAAACACCAATAAAAAACCATCAAAAGACCTCAAAAAGTCATAAAAAACCAACAGAAAAAACCATCAAAAGACACCAAAAAACCATCAAAAACCAACAAAAAACCATCAAAAACCAACCGTAAAATAATTCACTAAACGAAATAAACGATTTTTATTCCTCAAGCGATTATTCTTTTTTTGTAACATTTCCGAATACGTCCCTGTCAATAAGATAACAGCGTCCATTTTCGTAAGAATTTGCTGAAACGGCATCGCGTTATTTATTTCTTTGTTGTAACAATGACGGGCGGCGTGTTTCGGAATTTTACCGTGAAAAGATTCGTAATTATTTGAGAAAAAAAGGTGGTTTTGTTGCACTAAATGGTGGCTTCTGTGATGTGTGTGCGTGTATATGCATGTTTTCGAGGGAGAACGGATAATTTTATTGCCTGTTGTCAATGCCGTAAGTAATTTTTTTTTAATTTCAAACAACGTACTCGCCTTCCGACATTTGATCTTTTATTCTAATAATCACGGACGTGTTTTGCATAATGATTTTTACGTTGAATTGATTGTAACGTACAAGATTTCGAGTGGAAAGAAGCTTAAATCGGCAGAAAGTTGCTGATGAACATTTATTTATGAAGACAATAACGGGAATTTTGTCGGAACAAACACGGCTTTTATTCGTTGCGGTTATTCGCAATTAAATAATTTTATATGAGACTGGGGAAAATAATACACTAAACGAAATAAATAATATTTATCATAATTTCAATTACAGCTTAAGGTTATACAAACAAGTTCGTACTTTATAGCTTTTAAGAAACTAATAAGTTTTAAATTTAAATCTGGTTTAACCGCAATATGCACAGTTATTTAACTGATTTTCTTTGCTGAATAATTTTTTAATTCTGAATCCAATTTGTCGATTATTTGTCTAAATTTTCCCTTCTTCTCCATCATTTTTTCGATTAAGTGCTTTATTTGCAATTCGAAACGTTCCACATTCATTTGAAATCTTTTAACATAGTATAACCAAGTATTAATTCGGCTTTCTTTATCATTTATTAAGAAAATAACCTGAACTTTCTCGAAACAAACACGTCTTTTATTCATGACGGTTTGCAATCAAATATTTTTTACATCAGACTGGGGAAAATAATACACCGAACGAATTAAATTATATTTATTACAATTTCTGTTACAGCTTTAGATGATTCAATTTAGTCCTTGTTTCATACATTTCAATTGCTTCTTTTTTAAAGAACTAATTCGTTTTAAATGTAATTCTAATCTACGACGAAGCTGTCTAACTGCACTTGATTTGTTTTCCACATGAACCAATGCCTTCTTCATTCTTCGATACATTCGATATTGATGGTTTGACCGATCGGACCTCTATTTACCAAGTACAACTTCAAACCGTTCACGATCTTCTGGTGCAGATCGCTGAAATTATTGTTTACTTATATATTTGTTAAATGTCGCATGGTAGGCGTTTAAGGCTGTTCCATCTAAAAAAACAGGGACCCATCTAACTTTGGGACATAGGTCTCGTTGTCCCAGATTTCCACTTGCGGTGGTGTTGGCGTTGGTTTGCTGAACCACTTTGATGGTGGTGGGTGTGGTGTAGATGGTTTGGGAAGTGCAGTCTCCAAGAGTTTTCACTCCCTTTCCCAGGCATCCCGGTGACATTTGAAAATATGCTTTCTCAGCCTATTCTATAAAAGTCTGTGGCTGGCAACATAGGGGCAGATAACAAATTTTTCTACTGAAAAAAATTTTTTTAGAACTTTAAACACTACAAAAAGTATATATAAGCTTACACTTTTCTGTCGTTAATTAATTATTATGTTATATACTTGCAGGATACTTATTAATCTGTTCTTGTGTGTGATCTTTAATTTATACACTATATTAATCCCCACCCCTACTTTTTTCCCCCCATTTTTATTATAGTGTAGGTTTTCTTGAGAACTCTAAAGTTGATGATTCAGTTGCTTTCCTCATGTTTCATTCTTCGCTGACTTGAATTTATTTAAATAGTTGATTACACACATATTTTTATATTGTTTATAAAAAGAATTGGATTTCAATTAAATATGGCGGAAAATTGTTGACTTAAACAAAATTAAACGGAAATGATGAAACGTGTTTCAATTATCTATGAAATAATTTTATTCTTAAGAAATCATGTTTCAGTGAACCCGTACTTGTCTACGCAGCAAAAATTGTAAACTTCCTGCCCTCTGACACCCTCAAGCGATAATTCTTCTTTTTTCAAATACGTCCCTGACTAATGAGATAAATGGACGCTTTTATTCCGTAAGAATTTGCTGAAACCGCATCGCGTTCGCTAGCCAGAGGCGTATTTAGGTATATGTTGAATTTTATGTGAAAACACACAAAAAAAGAAACGTAAATAATTAGATGCATCCAGAGATACAGATCATTTCGACGTATGTTTCATTAAAATCGACCGTTTGTTATTCGAGAAATTTAATTTTATTCACCTAAAATGCACGGCTCTGGTTAACATGAAATTATTCATACTTTCTTGGCGAACACTTGTTGGTACGTGTTTTTAGCTGATCAACGCTAGCCGGAGGCGTATTTAGGAAAATGTTAAATTTTATGTGAAAACACAAAAAACGTTTTTTTTTTTTGTGGTTTTTTGATCAAAACAAAAAACCATCACAAAGCATAAAAAAAAACACCAAAAGCCATCAAAAAGCATAAAAAAAAAAGGTTTTTAATGGTTTTTTTGATGAGTTTTGATGTCTTTTTGCAGTTTTTAAATATAAATCGGAATATTCTCCTAAGGTATGAAATTGCTGATCTAAGCAAAATTATCCTTGCAAAGTCATCATTTGCTTAGAACGGAAATATTGACTTGCAAGAAATAGAATCAAATAAAAAAATAGTTGATCACACACATATTTTTATATTGTTTATAAAAAGAATTTGATTTCAATTAAATATGGCGGAAAATTGTTGACCTTCACAAAATTAAACGGAAATGATGAAACGTTGTACCTGTCTACGCAGCAAAAATTGTTAATCTAAGCAAAATTATCATTACAAGTCATCATTTCCTTATAATTTCAATTAAATATGGCGGAAAATTGTTGATCTAAACAAAATTAAACGGAAATTATGAAACGTGTTGCAGTTATCCCACCCCTATCTACGAAACAATTTTATTATTAAGAAATCATGTTTCAATGAATCCGTACTTGTCTACGCAGTAAAAATTGTAAACGGCGTATTTAGGAATGAATATGTTGAATTTTATGTGAAAACACACAAAAGAAAGAAACGTAAAAAATTAGATGCATCCAGAGACACAGATCATTTCGACGTGTGTTTCATTAAAATCGATCTATTTTATTCACCTAAAATACACGGCTCTGCTTAACATGAAATTATTCATGCTTTCTTGACAAACACTTCTTGTTGGTACGTGTTTTTAGCTGATCAACGCTAGCCAGAGGCGTATTTAGGAATATGGTGAATTTTATGTGAAAACACACAAAAAACGTTTTTTTGATGGTTTTTTGACCAAAACAAAAAACCTTCAAAAAGCATCAAAAAAAACATCAAAAGCCATCAAAAAGCATAATAAAGGTTTTTAATGGTTTTTTGATGAGTTTTGATGTCTTTTTGTCGTTTTTAAATATAAATCGGAATATAAGGGGCAATTCTGAATCATAGTTGTTAAATTTAAAGGGTGTTAAATTGCAAATTTCCATAGTAACGAGTTAAATCCGTAAATCTGATTGCCTGTTTATTTTTTAACAACCTTTAAATTTTAACGGGTTTGATTCAGAATTGGACCTATCTCCTAATGTATGAAATTGCTAATCTAAGCAAAATTATTCTTGCAAGTCATCATTTCCTTAGAACGGAAATGATGACTTGCAAGAAATAAAATTAAATAAAAAAAATATTTGATTACACACATATTTTTATATTGTTTATAAAAAGAACTGGATTTCAATTAAATATGGCGGAAAATTGTTGCCCTAAACAAAATTAAACGGAAATGATGAAATGTTGTACCCGTCTACGCAGCAAAATTTTTAATCTAAGCAAACTTATCCTTACAAGTCATCAATTCTTTAGAACGGAAATGATGACTTGCAAGAAATAGAATCAAGTAAAAAAAAAAAAGTTGATACATATTTTTTTACTACGCAGTAGTTTAACCGCAATATCCCAGTGCATATTTCGAAACAGTTGATTTTCTCTGAATCTAATTTCTCGATTGATTCTCAAACTTTTCGCATCTTCTCCATCAATTTTTCGATTAAGGGCTTTATTTGTATTTCGAAACGTTCATTTAAAATCTCTTAACATCGTATAACCAAGTATGATTTCGGCTTTCTTTATCATTTATTAACAAAATAACCGAAACAAACACGTCTCGCGATGCTGAACAAAAAAGCGATAAAAAACCAACAAAAAAAAAACATCAAAAGACACCAAAAAACCATCAAAAACCAACAAAAAACATCAAAAGACACCAAAAAAACCATCGAAAACCAACAAAAACCATCAAAATACACCAAAAAGCCATAAAAAACCAAAAAAAAAAACATCAAAAGACACCAAAAAAAAAAAACATCAAAAGGCACGAAAAAACCATCAAAAACCAATCGTAAAATAATACACCAAACGAAATAAACAATTTTTATTCCTCAAGCGATTATTTTTTTTTTGTAATATTTCCGAATACGTCCCTGTCTATTTAGATAAAAGCGTCCAGTTCCGTAAGAATTTGCTGAAACAGCATCGCGTTATTTAAATCTTTGTTGTAATAATGACGGGCGGCGTGTTACGGTTTATGAATTTTACTGTGAAAAGATTTGGGAAAAAGGTGGTTTTGTTGAACTAAATGGTGGCTTCTGTGAAGTGTGCGTGTATTTGAATGTTTTCGAGGGAAAACGGATAATTTTATTGCCTGTTTTCAATGTCGTAAGTAACAATTTTTTTAATTTTTAACAACACACTCGCCTTCTGACATTTGAGATTTTATTATAATAATTACGGCCAAATAAGCTTAAATCGGCAGAAAGTTGCTGATGAACATTTATTTATTAAGAAAATAACAGGAGTTTTGTCGGAGCAAACACGGCTTTTATTCGTTGCTGTTATTCCCAATTAAATAATTTTATATGAGACTGGGGAAAATAATACACCAAACGAAATAAACAATATTTATTATAATTTCAATTACAGCTTAAGATTATACAAACTAGTTCGTATTTTATACATTTTAAGAAACTAATAAGTTTTAAATTTAGATCTAATTTACGACGCAGTGGTTTAACCGCAATGTGCACAGTTATTTAACTGATTTTCTTTGCTGAATAATTTTCAATTCTGAATCCAATTTTTCGATTGTTTCTCTAAATTTTCGCTTCTTCTCCATCATTTTTTTGATTAAGGGCTTTATTTGCAATTCGAAACGTTCCACATTCATTTGAAATCTTTTAACATCGTATAACCAAGTATTAATTCGGCTTTCTTTATCATTTATTAAGAAAATAACCGGAACTTTGTCGAAACAAACACGTCTGTTATTCATGACAGTTTGCAATCAAATATTTTTTACATGAGACTGGGGAAAATAATACACCGAACGAATTAAATAATATTTATTATAATTTCTATTACAGCTTAAGATTATTCAATTTAGTTCTTATTTCATACATTTTAATTGCTTCTTTTAAATAACTAATTCGTTTTAAATGTAATTCTAATCTACGACGAAGCAGTCTAACTGCACTTGATTTGTTTTCCACATAAACCAATGCCTTCTTCATTCTTCGATAAATTCGATATTGATGGTTCGACCGATCGGACCTCTATTTACCAAGTACAATTTCAAGCCGTTCGCGATCTTCTGGTTCAGATCGCTGATCACTGAGTCGGTGAATTTTTCGGTAAATCTCTGTGGAAGTATGGTTCTAGACTCTTCAAGTTCCACAAATATCTTGTCACCATACTTTGTAGACAGTTTACTAAAATTTTTTGTTAAAAATTTTTTATTTTCTTCTAAAGTTTTCGCACTCACAAAAGCTTGCAAGTGAGACTCTTTATTCAAGGTAGAAATGAAAGATGACATTTCTAAGTGTTAAATAATTGAATTCAAAAAACTAATTAATTCCTACAGACGAATCCATCGACTTTTATACAAGTATAAAACGGAAGTGGGGATGCGAGATTGCGTCCGAGATCCCTCCCCGACCTAAACGAAAAGAGGGGATAGATCTCGAGATGAACGAGGGCAATAAACGACCAAGGTCGAGCAACGACTAGGTCAACGATCGCCCGATGAAAAGTAATGGGGGAGCTGGACCAGCTGGCAAGGTCAGCCACGTGCACCGACAAGCTCGACAACAAATGAAAGGTCAATGACCGCTCGATGAAAAGTAATGGGGGAGCTGGACCAGTTTGACCTCATTTGACCTGGTCTAGAACCCCCACTATATAACTACTTATATAGTTTTTATAACATGTGTCGGCAAGTTTTTTACAAAGTGACCTCTGCTTCTTAAATAAATTGTAATAGTTTACCGATCTATGCTCTTTGTATAATTTGTGAAACCTGTCCTTAGTTTTTATGTTTCTTATAACGTTACCATCAAACCATGGTGGATATTTGAAGTAATTAATTTTTTGGTGTTTAGACTTAGGTACTGTTGAGTCAAATATTTCATATAACTTCGTGTAAAATGAGTCACATGCCACGTCAACATTAACTGCACTATCAAGAAAATCCCAATTACAGGTTGATAATTTTTCGTAGAGCGATGGAAAATCTGCCTTTCTAAAGTCATATTGAGTGGAATTACTATTCATTGGGAAAAGACGATGTGAGAAATTTTTTTTATCTAAATAAATATCCAAAGGGGGATGATGTCTATCTACATCGACAAGTCCAAACTGAGACTCGTTAACATGACATTTCATATTAGAGAACACTAAATCAAGAATGTGCTGAAATGAGTTTAAAATTGAATTAAATTGATTGAAGTTGTTAAACACTCTAAAGTTAGAAAGAGTGAAAGTGTATTGATTGGAAATATTAAGAGTATATTTAGGAACGTTGAAATCACCTAAAATGAGTAAATTAGAATTCATCATTACATCGAGATCTTGTAGTGATTCAAAAAACTTATTAAAATCCTGGATAGCAACATTGGGAGGTATATACACCGCAATTACAATAATATTCTGTTTACTACCTAAGATTTTGACACCAGTAATATCAATGTTTGGAATTACATTGTTGACTTTAGTTAAATCAATGGGAGTTGTTTTAAGAGTATCTGAAACCGCAATTAATACTCCACCGCCTCTAGAAACATTAAGTGTCTGATATTTTCTGTCTTGTCTGAACACCATAAAATTATTGGGAAAGAGTTCATTATTACTAATATCTCCACTGAGCCATGTTTCAGTTAAGACAATTATTTCATACTCGGAATGCAAGGAAATATTATTATAAAATTCTTTTGTTTTTGAACGTAAGCCATGTACATTTTGATAGAAGCAATGAAGTTGATTATAAATGGCATTACTAAATTCTACTTGTTTTTTGAAGAACCTGCTGTGGGCTGGAGATTAGTTTGGATGATAGATTTCTTAACGATTTGAGGAATTCCCTGAATATATTTTATTGTTAAATTTGAATCTCCGTTATCGATGCGAACCTTAAGTGAACTTTTTAAATTATTCAGATGATCTCTTTGCGACTTTGTCTTATCGTTAGTAACAAACACATCCTTAAATATGGATCTTTTAAGAAGATATTTTTTCCTTAAAGCTAATTTTACCTGTTCTGTAGAGTACAATGTCAGTCTTAACAACCTTGGTTTACCACAATCACCTGATTGACCTATCCTGCTGACGTTTTCTGGTTTTACTATAAGTGATGCATCTATACACTCCAAAATATCATTAGCAATAGTAACGTCATCATTGGATTTATCTTCCGGAACATTATACAGAATTAAATTATTAGACTTCTTAAACCGTTCCATTGCTTCATTTATAATCAACTCTCTCAAAGTGCAACGAAACCATCAAATTTTAGCTAGAAACTGTATTTTTGTCGATTTTTATTGAATTTGAACTATATTTCAACGTTTTTTGATGGTTCTGAGCCACCAAACACACTTAAAGCATGCAGAATCGACTCAGAATAGGAAAAGGAGACGTTTAGGTCAATTTTATGCATTCTGGCGTTCGTAGATACAAGAAAACTGTTAAAATTCTTCAGAAACGTCACTTTTGAAGTGTTTTCTTGTACTTTTAAGCCAATCAGATACCCTACGGGCTCGGAAAGTGCAACGAAACCATCAAATTTTAGCTAGAAACTGTATTTTTGTCGATTTTTATTGAATTTGAACTATATTTCAACGTTTTTTGATGGTTCTGAGCCACCAAACACACTTAAAGCATGCAGAATCGACTCAGAATAGGAAAAGGAGACGTTTAGGTCAATTTTATGCATTCTGGCGTTCGTAGATACAAGAAAACTGTTAAAATTCTTCAGAAACGTCACTTTTGAAG